>PITA01001099.1:157061-214704 GCA_004023965.1 Spilogale gracilis
GAAGCGTCCAGGCAATGACTGAGCAAGGTGGGCACCCGAGAGCCTGGTCAATTCTGTCAACTGGAAATAACCGGGGCGGGGGGGGGGGGGGGCTGGTTGAGACTTCCTCAGGTTACCCTGCAGTCTGAAGCTCTTCCTCTTTCCTTCCAAAGCTATTAGATTTGCATCACAGACTAAAAGCTCTTCACCTACTCCTGTTCTCTCTCCCCTTTATCCTTCATAGTCATGAATGCCCAGCCCATCTCTTAGACTTGGTACTTTATCCTGGCTCTTGCTTTCCAGAGGACTAAAACTGACAGAGCATCCTATCTTTCTTTAAGAGAACTATCTTCTCACACCTTTCTTAACATTTTGTGCTTATTCTTATAACACCAGATACATGTAGCGGGATGCATTTTACCTAACATAGTGACCTAGTGGGTTCAGACCACTAGGAGGAGGAGATGTAGGAAGAGATGAACATCCGCCCACCCCCTGAACCTATGCTCTCAGTCACAACAAATGCTGCCGCTGCCTGCCCCTAACACAGATAGGACAGGACCCTCCAAGCTTAAACTACATACACATAGGTAAAAAAAAGCTCACTGCATGTCATGTAATATGTATTCTATAGACTTGTGATGGGGAAGCAATGTGCAGAGTCAATGAAGTCCTGTACATTTTGAGATGATCTTCCTGGGAAGAAGCACACTGTCAACATCAAATCTTATTTCATGTGAAGTTCCCTGACCCTCTGGAGCCCTAATTAAGAAGTAGGTTTTTAATCTTTGAAATACAGATGCTGATTAGGAGATACAATGGAACAAGTTTTTTATTCTCCCTCTTCTATTGTTCAAGGCCTCTGTGGGAGGGGAGGTGATATGCATGCTTGCTCTCTTACAGAAAACCATCTCTTTATTTAGCTGAGCTTCTCCTCATGCCCCTGGAGAGGTAAACTGAATCACTGACCTCTTCTAGAGTAGCTCATGAGTCATTTTTTGTTACATGAAAGAAAAAGTGTTTGGAAAAAGAAAATGCCATTGGTCCAGAATCAGAATAAATACACAGATATAGGCAGAAGGGAGATCTGGCAGCATCTTTTGTGGTATTTTTTCCCCTTCATATTCAGAAACATGAACTTTGATAACAACAAATGCCATTCCTTTTGTTCTTGGAATTCCTTTGTGCATTGCACAGAGCTCAGCAGGGATTGCTGGTCATGATAGTTACAACTTTGTATTTAGCTGTTTATGAGAAGGTCTGGATTTGCCCAAGAATTGAATATGTGACTCCTCTCTCTCTCTCTCTCTCTCTCTCTCTCTCTCTCTCTCTCCTGGGAAGAGTATAGCTATGTGGCAATGAAATTCCATTTGTATTTCCTCCAAAACTTTTCTGTCACCAGTCTATACGGTCATACCAGGCATATTCACTCCCCTCAACTCATTCCTTTGGAAGTTACCAGAGATTCACAATCATAACCCCAAAATATAAAGCGGGGATCACAATCTTTAGACCCAAGCTGTGACACGGACAGGGACTGGCATGCAAGAGATGTTAGGAAACTAAGGCTGGCTAGTACCCAGGTACTGTTTCCATAGATGGCCAGTCTAAGGGTCTACGGAAAGTGTATGGGCTGTTGCTCTCTTGGCTCCAGTTGCTAATGCTTTGCTTATCTGTTTGAAAGGGTCATGTCTCCTGATTAAGAGCTAACTGGGTTGTTTGCTTTTCCTCAAACCTGACTCAATGCAAGCAAGACTTAAAAATTTTTAAACTTTTTTTTGAAAGATGGAATTGATCTGAAGGACGAGGAGACAGTTGCCTAGTGAACCAAACTTCATTCATTCTACAAATATTTACCAATCACTTACTCCTTTAAACCCCTGGGCTGGATGCCAGGGATATGGTGGAATAAGACAGACATCATTAATAAGGTCACTACCATCATGGAACAATGGCAGACAAGTCATCATCAATAGATGATCAACCCATCATATATTAGGGTTATTATAAGTTGTATAAAGTCAAGGTCTAGGGAGTTATGAGAATGAGCAAAAGAGGGAAGCATTATCACTTAGGGGAGACAGGGGGACCTCTGAGAAGAGAAATTGCTCTTCAAAATAAAGTCTATTTTTAAAAAAGCAAACAAAGAATATATTTGTATTTGGTTTTATTTGGATAAGAAGCCCTTACAGGTACTCAAAAAACTGATGAAAGTGGTTACCTATGATAGTGGGGGCATGGGACAGATGGGGACAGAGGTGGGAGTGAAATCTGTTATTATGTATTTTTTTACAAGTTTTGATTTATAAAATAAGTTTATCCTAAAATTAAATTTTTTGATGTGGCTCCACTAGAGTCAATCTAGTTCTGATTCCTGACTTCACCATTCATTAGCTTGGCAGTGTGATAATGCTTCCTAAACTCTGCCTCTGTTTCCTCGTGTGCAAAATAGTAGTTCCTATCTCACAGGAGTGTTTTCAGAATTAAATGAAATAATTACATGTAAAGCCATTACATCAGTGCTCCCCACATAGTAAGTGTTCAATAAATTGTGACGATAATCAGTATGATGCTGCTGCCTAGAAGAAATCATTTTTCAAATGGTAGGTGTGGCTTTCTCCGGTGATTAGAATTACTGGCAGAATTGTGGATGATTTGTGTTTTCTTTGTTTTCCCTAAAATATTTTCTAAACTTTCTATAAAGATCATGCAGGTCGGATGAGGAATCAGTAAGGATTTTTTATGGTGGTAAGAACACTTACCATGAGACCTCCACTCTCAACAAATCTTTAAGGGTACAATACAGCATTGTTAACTAGAGGCATCAGGTACAACATATCCTTTAACTACATTGCATTGCCGAAATTTTTATGCATTGAGTCAGAATCTGGGTATGATTTCCTACCAAAGAAATCAAGAATTTCTAAAAAAGCCATTTGATTTTCTAATGTGACATGACAAACACGGCTTCTTGTAAAACATTTTACAGAGAAA
Organism: Spilogale gracilis; assembly: GCA_004023965.1. NCBI lineage: Eukaryota > Metazoa > Chordata > Mammalia > Carnivora > Mephitidae > Spilogale > Spilogale gracilis. The sequence goes on from PITA01001099.1 coordinate 160,035, forward strand.
CAGAATGGCACAACATGGGGCTCACAGTAGCGGTACCTCCATCAATATCCACTGGAGCTGTTCCCCGCAGCGCTCTGGAGCTCCTTCATCCAGGGCGCCTGGGCATCTCAGTCGCTGAAGTGGCTGCCTTCGGCTCTGGTCATGATCCCAGAGTCCTGGGATGGAGCCCTACATCGGGCTCCCTGCTCAGTGGAGAGCCTGCTTCTCCCTCTCCCTCTGCCTGCCTCTCTGCCTACTTGTGCTCTTTTTGTCAAATAAATAAATTTTTAAAAAAATTGCTTGATTTGGGACAAAAAAAAAAAGATAAGAAATAAGCCACATGAAAGTGTAACAATGAGTGAGCCATACACTAACGTCTGGAATTTTAAGAAAGGAAGGGCAATGGCAGTGCATTTCCAGCCGAAAGTGAAACTGGTTTTGAGAACCAGTGGGAGTTCATCCTGATGATGCCTGCTCTACCCAAGATTTCTGCATTCTGTGTGTCTTCTGCCATTTCCAAGAGGCAGGGGAAATGAGGTGTCATTCCTGTATTTTATGTTAACTATCAACAGGCAGAATCAGCACATCAGCACATGCCTAGTACTGGAATTAATTCCCTTTACACTGACATAGGAAAGAGGAAAAAAAACAATGTAAAACAAAGAGTGGATATTTCACATGCTTAAAAACATCTATGGTTTGTGGGGTGCCTGGGTGGCTCAGTTAGTTAAGCGACTACCTTCGACTCAGGTCATGATCCCGGAGACCCGGGATCGAGTCCCACATCGGGCTTCCCACTCGGCAGGAAGCCTGCTTCTCCCTCTCTTAGCCCCCCTGCTTGTGTTCCCTCTCTGGCTGTGTTTCTCTCTGTCAAATAAATAAATAAAATCTTAAAAAAAAAATCTATGGTTTGATAATTTTAGCCACAACATGAAAACATCTATGATTTTTATATTTCTAGAACTTTCTAAAGAATGCTTAACTTTAAATTGATAATTTACTTATGTGTATAATTATATTATATGGTATATGTGTAAACCCAGGCATTATGAAAACAAAAATGTATTTTTTACTCTTTTTCTTCCCTTCCTCCTTCTTCACCACTTCTAGAAAAAATAGCAGAAAACACGCTTAATATAGAGAATCATGATCAAGAGAATGCAAAGTCACAGAAATTCAGTGTTGATGCTCAGCTAATAATAGTAAAAATCAACAATTCCAAAGTACTCTGTAAATGGCTCTATGTGACACTTTTTATGGTGTGGGTAGTTGGTTTTGCTTTACAACTTTGTCTTGGGGGTCCTCCATAAGAAAGGGGAAACATAAAAAAAACACACACACAAAAGAGAAGAGAAAAGGAAATAACACCAAGTACTTGCTGTGTATCAGCTCTGTGCTAGGTGCATGACATACCTTCACTCCTTTAGTGATGAAGATGAGGATGATCATGATAATGACCATAGTCATGGTGATGGTGAGTAACTTCTGTTACTGTGTGCCAAGCACTGTCCTATCTTCACTCAACCATTATTCATTCAAAAATCATTTGTTGAGCACTGTGTGCTAGGGACTATTCTACGCACTTGGAACACATCAATGCACAAAGCACACACAAATCCTGGTCCCCGTTAAGCCATATTTGGGGGTGAGAATGGCATTGGAGACTTGTAGACTATATACACCCACACACACGTAGGGAAGTAGAGAGTATGTTAGAAGGAGAAAAGTGCTTTGGAAAAACAACAGATCAGAACACAGTGGATCAGGACAAAGGGTATGAGGGTCAGTTTGCAATTTTAAATCAGGTGGTGATGGTGGTAGGCCTAACCTGAGAAGAAGGTGATAACTTGAAACAGTTGAAGATATGGTGTGCATGGGTATCTTGGAGAAGACAGCTCCATGCAGAAGGAACAGGTGATGGAAAGGCCCTGAGAAAATGGGTTCTCAGAATGTTCAGTGGACACAGAAAGCCAGTATGTCAGGGCAGAGGACAGCAGTAATGGGGGCCAGATCCTGCGCGGGCTGGCAGGTCAATGGAAAGAGTTGAACTTTTATTCTAAGTGAAATAATAAATACTGCACAGATTTGAGCAGACAGGTGACATGATCTAATGTATGTTTTTAAAGAATCACTGTAATTATTGTGTTTATAATGATAGTCTACCTTACAATAGTCCTCTGAGGTTCCTGGAATTCCCATTTTTCAAACAAGAAGCTGAAAGTTGGAAAAATTATGTAAATTTTAAGTGAATGACAGAGCCAGCAATTAAACCCAAACGAAGCACGGTTGGACCTCCAAGCCTGGGCTCATTCCTGACTGCCTTGAAAGAAGAACTTCTAGTTCATGATGACTAAAATACAGATTTCAAGTATAGGAAGAAGCAGAATGTTCTGTGTGGCTTGATTGATAAAAGGCCAACAACAAACAAAACAAAGCAAAAATCAACACGGTCTCTGCAAATGACTGCTGAGTCTGTAGTCACCAGGTGAAGGATGGGAGGTAGAAACTCACCCCTTAGGCAGCCTGTGGTTTAAAAGGGGAGCTTGAACATTAACAAATTGGTCCAATAAACTATGGCAGGACTTGCTTACAGGAATCTAGAAGGCGCAGCGGGAGCCAAGGAAGATTGGGTCAGCTCCGAGATGGAGGGAGTCAGTGGTGGCGTGACCACTAACAAATCCTTTCTCATGTCCACCGTCTCATGTTGCCTCATTGTTCACTGGCTCTCCATTTGGTTCAAATGCCTTGAAAGAAAAGATTTTTGTTTTTCTCTTGAACTTTCCAGGTAAAAGGCAAAGAGTTTCTCATTTGAAGCTTCCTCTCAGAGTCTTGCCACTGACTTTCCTCTTGTAATTTCAGTCTGTTGAATTCTGTCTGGACACATTGAAGATTGCTGGAAATCCACAAGACAGAATGGAACAGAAAGCTGTCTGTGCTTTTGATGTCAGGGTACTCTGTTCCATGTTGAGTGTGTGTGTGTATGTGCGTGTGCGTGCGCACGCGCACGCACGCACCCATGCATTTAGATTCCTGGAAAGCCTGCCGGAGCTGTGCAGCCCACCCCGAGCCTCCCTCAGGAAATTTTTTTGTTTAAGAAGCTTTGTGAGTATCATGTCACCACATGGGAACTCCGTCTATTGGATAAAGCTTTCATGTTACCTTTCTGGTTTTCCCCATGTGAACTCTTAATTCTGCCCCTTTTCCATCCTCCTGCCTTTGAACCTGATCCTCCCAAGGCTACCTTGCCAACCATTGGAGGGGCAGTGCTATGACATGGAAACAGGATGGCCGGTGGACACCTGGTCCATCCTGGGTAGAATTCCTAATTCTGTAGTTTATTCAACTGTGTGACACTGGGAAATTCACGTACCCCCTTCATTTGTGACTCAGATATAAAATATCCTCTCCATAGGTTGCATTCTATCAGATAACCCACATGAGAAGCCCAGCTCATCACAACTGCTCGATGACATTATCTTCTCACATGTAAATTTGCAGCAGTTCTGAGTACCAGATCATGGCCTTAACCAACAAAAAGGGCCACCTGTCCCTTTGTGGAGGAGCTGCAGAGGGCGGGCCACTGGCTTTATTTAGAAGCCTGCTGGAAGGAGGACGGAGCCTGGGAGGGTCACAGCCCCATGCTGAGGCTTCACCTCGGCTGCTTCCATCAGTAGCTTCACCCTGGGGATTATAGAAATATTTTGTGTTCCCAGAACCTTGCTCTGGGCACCATCCCAAGAGGGTTCGGTATTTAGAATGCTCTGTCCTCAGCAGTCTGGCTTCGACTTTATGGAAAAAGAGAAACCGAAGCAGACAGGAGCCTTCCTCAGAGGGTTTCTAGAGAGGCAATAAAGAGGTTACACTCACAATTGTCAAAAAAGCACTGATGAGACATGTCCTTTCTCCAAGGCAGTTTTGCTGGGTGCTGAAATCCTCCAGTTCTTGGAGTCAGCTCCTTGGCTATTTACTCCCTGCTCCATGCTGTGGTCACAGTTGCTTAACACCCATCCCACGACCCTTTGACACATGACAATGGGGACAGGCATCAGCTCCTAAATGTCAGAGATGGCGGCTGGAAGAGTCAGCCACTGACTCATGGGACTGTGGATGAAGCAGAATCCAAACTCATCAGCCGACTCAACAAGCTCCACACAGGGAATATTTTTCTGTTCTTCTGGGACACATGCAGGAAAGCAGAGTTGTGGTACCTGGAGGGGGGGGGGGCGGGCAGCGTCCTGCAGAGGGGCCTTTGTGGGGCATGCATGCATTCTACAAACATACATGGACCCTCCCCACATGCTCCCGCTCTGATCCAGGGGTGCGGAAGAGGGGGGCAACGGGAGACAGCAGTGAGCAAGTACAAGACGAATGGGATGGGTGCAGGAACAGGAAGTCATGTACCAAATACTCCGGAAGCACAGCGGAGGTTGCATGCCGTGCTATGTAGAGGAACATGGGTTGGTGGGATCCAGGAAACAGACAGATCCCCCAATTATTTAACAATTGCTGAGTTGTAAACACCTGCAAGGGCCAGGCTTAAGCGCCTTGGATTTGCTTTGTGTCCTCTCGGCCCTGGAGTTGAAGCACGTGTATACGGGATACAGTGGGACTGCTCTAATAATGCGGAAAGAGGCGGGCGCCTGGTGGCGTAGCCTCTCGAGGATCCGACTCTTCTGCTCGAATTATGATCTGAGGGCCGTGAGATTGAGCCCTTCCTCTCACGTTCTCTCTCAAATAAATAAGTATATCAAAGAAGGAAGGAAGGGGGGAGGGAAGAAGGAAGGAGGCATTCAGGACAGCTGTAGGCAGGGGAAGGGAGGAGGGCTGCCTTAAGTGTGGATTAGTTGCCTCAGTGCTGAAGAGAGATAAAGTCATCTCACTGCTTTCCAGAATAATTTTCATCCATCTCCGCAGGTGATTCAGGCTAAATCAATTAAACTCTGAACTTCAATTTGCCTGTCCAGAAAGTTAGAATTTGGCCTCCTACTCTCCCTTCCAGAAGCACCAAGGAGGCTTGTCGTCTCAGAAAGGTGCTTTGTGTTTCCAAAAAGAAAGCTGTTTTGAACATCTGAGGTTTTAACATTTCCACAATGTGACTCAATAAGGGCATTGTCACCCTTGGGGTGGAAAACCAGACCCGAGACACATGAGGGGAGAGTGTGTTCAGGCATGTTGGAAATAGACCAGAGGGTCATCCTAGAAATAACTTCTGGATCAGGCCAGAATACATACCTCGAATGAAGGAACACCGAGCAATCTTCTCTTTATACTCGGATAAAATCAGCCTCTGCTGGGGTCATGTGTCTAATTCTAGGAGCTTCACTGAGAAGGGCGGTGGATTTTGGACAGGCTTCAGAGGAAAGTTTTCAAGAGGATTGAAGGGCTGGAAAATCAAACCTCCACGGGGAGGTTAAAGGAGATGAGTCTGGCACCCACTAGCTGTGCAACTTCAGGCGGGTCACCACAGCTTTCAGGAGCTCCATTCTCTGGTCTGTAAAATGAGGATGGCGGCTTGGCTGAGCCCTCAGGTCCTCCGGGCCCTCACAGTATTTTTATAATTCAGCTTCCTCTTCAGCTAGACAGTCACTTTGTCACTCATTTTAATTCTATGCCTGCCTGTTAAGAATCTCTGTTTTTCCTTAAGTGAGACAGAATATGAAAGAAAAGGGGCTCCTGGGTGGCTCTGTTGGTTAAGCATCTGTCTTTGGTGTGGGTTGTGGTCCCAGGGTCCTGGGATCGAGCCCTGCATTGTGCTTCTTGCTCAGGGGCACCTCTGCTCCTGCCTCTCCCTCTGCATCTCCCCTCATGCTCTCTCTCTAAAATAAATATATAAAATCTTAAAAAAAAAAAAAAAAAGAAGAAGAAGGAAAAAGAAGGCTAAGACTGAAGACTAAGATATTTTTGCTGAAGCAAAGCAATGCAGTAGAAATCTTTTCCCAAAAGGGAATTCAGAAAAAAAAAATGAAGCCAACCTTTAAAGTTTGTGTTTAAAATGATACTTCAGGTCTCTATCTTCAGAAATTATAAGCCAGCTCTCCCACCTGGAACCCTCTCCCCTTGCTCCGTCCAGGCTGCCATGAAAACGTGCTTCTTCCACTTGGAGCACAGGAGATGGGAATGCGAATTCATCTGCTCCCAACGAGACGCCAGTTGTCTGTACCTACATGCACTGGCTACTAGACCCGTGTGAAAATGGAAGGGAGGGGCCCCTGGGTGGCAGAGCCAGCTAAGCATCTGCCTTCTGCACAGGTCATGGTCCAGGATCCTGGGATTGAGCTCCACATAGGGCTCCTGGCTTGTGGGGAGCCTTCTACCTCTCCTTCCCCCTTGTGCTCTCTCTCTCTCTTTCTCTCTCTCTAATAAATAAATACTATCTTTTTTAAAAAATGAGAAGGGAGAAGTACCTACAGGAAAGCTCCCCCTTCCGGTGATGAGGCTTCCGTGGAGACTGCCTGCCAGCTGCACCTGAAAGCACTGGTCTCGGTGTCCCACCCCCAATCTCTCCATCTTGCACCTCTTCTCTGGAGGAGCCACAGATTGGGAACAAGAGTAGAAGACACGCAGAAAAATCTGAGCTAACAGTTGGAAAATGGAACTCTAGCTGCCATGGCTCCCATTCATCACAGCCTGGGTGTGAGTGACTCGGCCAGGTTCAGGGGCACGGGGTCCAGGTGCATGGAGTTTGGGAGCCCAGGAATGGCCCCACGGATTTCACCAGGAGGGCTAATACTCCAGGTCCAAATGTTCACCTTCCAGCGGTGCTCTTGGTCAGAACTGGTTCTCAACCCCGGCTGCATTTTGCAATCAACTAGGGAGCTTTTAAAAAAATACTAATGTCCAGACTTCATATGAGATAAATCAAATCGGGATCCCTGGGATTTCAGGAGGAATTTCCTTACACTACAAACTGTACCATGAACCACTACATGCATAAGTAGAAAATCAACTTAAAACACAGAAAACAGGGGCAAAGATCATTTGGAGAAGGGATAAACAGCAATCTCTTTCCCTTTATGAAAAATTCCAGGATTCTTTGCTTCCACTTCTACTTGAGTTTTTGCTGTGGTTGTTGGGTATTCCCATCTGTCCTCCTGTAGGTGCTGAGTGATGGAAAGGACACAACCTAGAGCATCGGGGTAGCAAACAGATCACAAAACTTCTTATGCTGGTCATCAGTACCCACCTAGAGCCCCTGGTTCTCAGCTCTTTTCATCTTTGTTCAAGCTTCTGCCTCAACCTGGAGGCTTTATGGGCAACCACCCTCTTCGCCTCATCATCTCCTGGTCATCCTTCAAGACTCCTCCTTCACAGAGCCTTCTTCAGACCTCAGGGTCCTGATAATACCTACTGCTCCTCCCTATGACCACACTGAGTTTCACTAAGTCTGAACTCCTTGAGGACAGAAATTGTGCTTATCCACTTCTGAATTCATTGAACTTCAAATGTTAGAGACACCTGATAAGCTTGAATTAATATATACTTAATACATAACTGTCCAGCCATCAACCTGAAATATTATGTTCTGAGAAAGAATCATTGTCAGTATCTCCTAAAGGAAAAAGCAAGTCAGTCTTCTTTGCTACAAAATTGCCCCAGCTGGAATGGTGCTTCCTCTATTGACTCCCTATCTTCTCATAATGAGTCCTTTCTCCTCCTCCTCCTCCTCCTCCTCCTCCTTCTTTAAGATTTTGTTTATTTATTTGACAGAGCAAAACACAGCTAGAGAGGGAACACAAGCAGGTGGAGTGAGAGAAGGAGAAGAAACCTTCCCACTGAGCAGAAACTTCCCCCTATCATGAGTCCTTTCTTCCTTTGGAATGCCTGTGGTCATTCTCAAGTCTGCATGTGGTGCCCTGCCAGCCTAGGCCTTGACCTCCTTACCTCTTACAACGCAGTACTGGCCTCTTCCCTATCTCCTCTTTGGCAGTCTCTCTCACCTCCAACCAATTTTGCCATCTGCTTCCACACTAATCTCCATAAAGGGAAGGGCTTGCTTTTGTCCTGCACTTGCTCAAGAATCTATAATGGTATGGAACTAGAGGGACTTACGCTGAATGAAATAAGTCAATCAGAAAAAGACAATTACCATATGATTTCACTCATATGTGGAATTTAAGAAACAAAACAGAAGATCATAAGGAAGGAATGGGGAAAAGTAAAATAAGACCAAATCAGAGAGGGAGACAAACCATGAGAGACTCCTAACTACAGGAGACAAACTGAGGGTTGCTAGAGGGTAGGTGGGTGGGGGGGTGGGGTAACTGGGTGACGGGTATTAAAAAGGGCACATGAAGGGTGCCTGGGTGACTCAGTTAGTTAAGCGACTGCCTTCGGCTCAGGTCATGATCCCGGAGTCTTGGGATCAAGCCCCGCATTGCATCGGGTTCCCTGCTTGCCAGGGAGCCTGCTTCTCCCTCTCCCACTCCCCCTGCTTGTGTTCCCTCTCCAGCTGTGTTTCTGTCAAATAAATTAATTAAAAAAAAAAAAGGAAGGGCACATGATGTAATGAGCACTGCATATATTTTTTGGTTTTATCATTTCTTTTTTAAGAATAATTTATTTTTTTTTTTTAGTGTTCCAAGATTCATTGTTTATGCCCCACACCCAGTGCACCATGCAATACGTGCCCTCAATACATATTGTAATCAGCTGATGAATCACTAAACTCTACCTCTGAAGCTACTACATTGTATGTTAATTAATTTAAATAGAATTGCATTTAAATACAATTAAAATTAAAATACAATGAAATCAAAATAAATTAAAATACAGCTGCATTTAAATACAATTAAGTTAAAAAATTAAAAGACTCTATAATGGCTCCCTGTTTGCATTTGTTTTTTTCCCTAAAATGCTTCTTTAATTCATTGTCTGATCCCATACCAACTACTTATCCTAAATCTATTTGTACTCTCCTTCTTGCTCCACCCAGCCAACAAAGATGGTCTACTCGGGTTCAGTGGGTTGTTTCCTTTCCCATCCCATCAATGTGCCCACACCCCTCCCAGCCCACTCTCTCCACTCTGTCAGCTGGATGCCTCTGTCAGCAGATGATGTCCTCCCCTCCATTGCATGCCTCATATCCTGTCTCATATCAAGGCTCTTCTCAGTATCCTCTCTCAAGAATGTCTGTCCCCACCGCCCGCATCCCCACTTACCTCTTCCTTCCCTGGTTTTCGTCTACATTAGCGGCTACCATGACTACTCAGCATTCCCTAAGCATCACATAGTTTTAGTGTCTTCTCCCCAAGCTGACTGTAAGCTCTTGAGATAATGTATAACATTTCTTTTGTACTTATCACTTTGCCTATCAGAGTGTATCCAAAAAACTTGTTGATATTTCTCTCTTGGTAAGTACTTACTCCCTGTGACTGATAGGAATGTTATGAGATGCTAGATTGAAAGGATATGCTCTGAATTCATGTAAGAAAATAAAATTGGCCCATGTTGAAGGGTCATGTATGTTTCTTTTGTGTAACATTAAGATACCTGTTGCATCACTTTTTTTGGTGATGCTAACAATAATAGTCACAGTAAACCATAACCATTATTTTAACTCAACCTGGCACACATTAGAGCATTTAATGAGCATTTACTATGTGCCAGATTTGGGATGAAGAAGAGCAAGAGGATCTCAAAAGTGAATGAACTATAAGCAGATAGGAAAACACCAGATTGCTATTATACTCTTGGTCATTTTTTAAAATGTGTTTTGGCTTATGGAAGGACTCAGAGAATCAGAGCCTTGATTTAGGATTCAGGATTTTTAATGGGTGAAGGTGGAACCTTGCAGAGAGAGGATTGAGGGATGAGGAGAAGGGTGGAATAGAGTAAATAGTAAATAGTGCTAAGAGGATATAACTGCATGGGATTTGGAAGTACAGAGGTTTTTAGAGAAAACTCAATTACATGCCATTTAATTGGAGCATAAGGTATTGGGAAAGGGGAAGAAGTAGCAGAACATATGGAAGGAAGAAAAGTTCATTGGTACCAGGTTGTGCAGGTCTCAGGGGTTTGGACTTTACACAGAAAAAAGGAGAAAGAAACCTTTGAGAGTTTTTGAACAAAGTCCTGAAAGCAAATTCTTGCAGAATTTTGTGACATAATTCCCTTTAGGATGTTGGAGGAGTAAAAACTTGACCTCAGGCAACCAATTTCCTTTTCTTGCTTGAAAAGCTAGACTTGAAAGAAATATGTCAAATAAAACTGAATTCTGTCAAACATCTCAGACAGCCAGGAGTTTGTTATCTACCGTGTGGGATTTTGCTAAATACATACTATTTGCATGTTTCCAGTGTTGTCATAGAAGCAACAGCATGTTTTTGAGGATGAGGATCTCTGGTGTTTCCTGGCTAAGACAGGATGTCCTCTCATTTGGGAGGTTGGATGGACAGAGCCCTACCCAGGATATATTCACCCCTTCCAGAACTGATTGGAGGGGAAGGGTGGTTTTTATCTGCAACATGAATAGTTCTTTCGACTTTTAGCCAGAGTCTCCACTACAGTAAAAGTAAATGAGGCTGGCTCCAGTCAAAAGGAATTTGTTTTCACCAACAATTCCATTATTAAAATTAATATTTACTGGAAGAGGCAACTGGTGTTCATTTTCTTTGGATCATTAAAATGTGCTCATCTGAGCCATAAACAACTCCAGCCATCTCCAGATATCAACTAGAATGACCCAATTAGTGATAAATTCATCACTGCTCTCCTGTGGCATTTCACAGAAGCCCACTTGATTATAGTGATCCAAGACAATCCTGGCAGGTGGAATTATTAGATCACTTGGTGGTGGTGGTTTCTAGCCTCAGGCAGATTTGATGGGGAAAGGAGGCTACCAAGCAATGGCTCACCTTCAAAAGCATTTCAGTACCTCTGCTACATTGGTGGGGAGAATAGAGTAATAGCGTAACGGCAAAAAAAATTTTAATTTATTTCAGCTATGGTTTATGGAAGTGTTCCCAGAATCAGGACCCTGACACAAGATACAGAACTTCGGCAGGAAGAGGTAAGACCTTGCAGAGTGTTGGGGGATGGGAGAAAAGGTGGAGTGGAAGAATAATGCTAAAGGGAGCCAACTGCATGGGATTTGAAAGTATGGGATAAAATAAGCAATTATAGGGGCTCCTGGGTGGCTCAATTGGTTAAGCATCTGCCTTCGACTCAGGTCATGATGATCCTGGGATCGAACCCCATATGGCCCCTTGCTCAACAGTGAGTCTGTTTTTTCCTCACCCTCTGCCCCTCTGCCTGCTTATGCTCCCTCTCTAATAAATATTTTTTTTAAAAAATCAATCATATGTGATGAAAATATATTGTTATTGTCCAATGTTAAGCAAAAACACTTTAAACCTTAAGGAACTGCTCTTATCAATTGGAGTCCCATGAATTATATTCTGAAAGCCATTTCTCAGATAATTAATAAAGTGAAAACAAAATTGAAGGAATCCAGCAGGACAAGGAGAGGCAGAAGAATGGGTGAGAGATGACTCCAGCTCATGTTCTGGAGACGGCTGGCCCGAGAGTCAGGATGTGTGGTGCTTCTTGGAATTGGGTATTCTTAAAAGAAAAAAAAAAAAAAAGATTGTACTTATTTATTTGAGGGAGAGCATGAGCAGAGCATGAGCAGAGGGAGAGGGGTGGAGGAGAGGGAGAAGCAAAATCCCCACTTAGCAGGTAGCTTAATGAGGGTTTCGATCCCAGGACCCCTAGACCATGACCTGAGCCAAAGGTAGATGCCTAATCAACTGAGCCACACAGGCACCTCTATTTGGCTAATCTTGAATTTCAGATTCTTAGCTGAAAATGCCTCTCCTTAGAATCCTTCAAGTTCAAATCTGACCAAACACATATATTCTTTCTCTACAATCACTGAACCCTTCAATGTTATAAACACAGTAGGTGCTCAAAGATCAGTCACTAAGCAAATCCTCACAGATATTGTGACTTCACACTTCTCAGTGAATCTGAATCTGAATGCAGAGATCTCCGTGTCTCCCTGAGGTGCCTGCCCTGTTTCCAAAAGGAACAAATGCTGAATGGTGACAAGATTCTCTTTTTGTTGATTTGTTTATCGTTATCTGTTTTTCTGAATGTTAGTTTGTTTTCTTGTGCCTTTTGATAAAACTGAATATATTGCAAAGGTAAACAGGAAATCCCTTTCCCCAAGGCTATATTCATTCTTCCAAACTGAGCTAAAAAACTCTGTCATTACATTTAGCGATCCTTGAAAAAACTTCTCCCTAACATATTGCTTCTGGGGGATCTGGGAAATTCTTAAGACCGGGTAACCAATTAAAAAGATCCAGAGACAATCAAGTATGATGAGACTGTCTGAAAAAAAATTTGTCTTCTGTGCAAACTGGCCCATCAAGAAGACTAATAACTTAGGTGTATTTTGAATAATCATTATAGAGGCATCATTTATAACTCTTAGTTCCTGAGTTTCCTCATCTATAAAACAGGGACAATAGAGAGTGTTATGAGATGGCACCTGGGTAATTCAGTCGGTCAGGTGTCTGCCTTTGGTTCAGGTCATGATCTTGGGGTCCTGGGATTGAGCCCCGTGTTGGACTCCCGGCTCAGTGGGGAGTCTGCTTCTCCCTCCCCCCCTGCCCCTGCTCATGTGCTCTCTCTTCCGCTCACTCTTTCTCTCAAATAAATTAAAAAAAAAATCTTAAAAAAAAAAGTGTTATGAGGACTCAGTGAGTCATAACATGTAAATGTGTAGAGGAAAGTCTAGCATAGAGTCAGTTCTCCATTCCAGATTTCATTATTTTTATTAGCATAATTTTTTTCTGAACTCATAAAATAAATTTGTGCAATAGCAATCTCCTCTCTTTGGGGACCTAGAAATAATTCTCACCGCTTACTGAGCATGTATTATGTTCTGGGCATTTGACACATGTTTAATTATGGTCCTCACAATGATCCCATGAGAAAGGTACTACAAGCGGAGTATCAGAGAAGTTAAATCACTTGGCCACACCTGATAAGGGATGGAATAGGGATTTGAACTCAGGGCAGAATGACCCAAAGCCAGTCTCCCCACCAGACTGTACTGCTGCTCTAAGACTCTAAGGAAACCACTCTTTGTCTCTCAAAGCAAAACTGAACTCAATTTAAAAATATGCCTGTAGGCCAAAGACTTATCTCTGACAGAGTAGATTGTTTGGTGCTTCTCAGAGAATTTCCGCTTAATACCCTGAGATTAGTTAGCCTTGCATCTCTGATCCACACAGGTCTGTTTAATTCAAGTCACACGTGGGCATTTTCACTCCAATTATAACGTCAGTTCTAAATCTGTTGGTATGTCACAGAGGCCCAAGTTAAAACCCAGGAAAGAACTTGAGCTGTTACTGTTCCCAAACAGAAACATCCTTGGAAGCTTATCGGAACAGAAGGCCCATCTGAAACCTTGGAGCTTTGCCCAACCCTGGTTTCCTCTCTCACCGAAAGCAGAGAGGCCCCGACGCCAGGCTGAAAGGTTCCCACTTTGTGTGACTGGCAACTGAAATTCGTGGATTTGGACCAGGAAGGCCAAGTGCAGCTGGCAGCCGGGGCCCTGCAGGCAGAGTCACCACTCCAGTTGGCCCAGCAGGACGAGGAAGAAATGAAGACAAACGTTATAAATGAAGTCACAAGGCAACAAGGCAAACCGACTTCCTAACTAGCAGAGAAGGGGAGACAGAGCCCCCGGGGATTAATGGTATTAATGATTCTGCTATCCTCGGCATCCAGAAAGGGTCCTTTGCGATCTGTGCTCATAGCTAATGTGTCCTTAGTACTTGCTGTGTAGGTGATACTACACCAAGCGCCTTACATATATTGTTTTAACGGTGCGAGATTATAACAGCAATGGCGGAAAAGACCAATGTGCAGCTTCGGGATTTCCACAGATGGTGGCCTTGGGCACAGTCTTTGCTAACAAGGACCCACCTCTGTGTTTAGTGTTGCACCATCTCACCTGCCGGCACCATTTTTTTTTTTTTTTAAATCCCAGCTCAAGGTCAGCTTGAGTCAAGATGCTGCCTTGCTGCTGAGCCGTGGCCGTGACCACAGGGATAACCCCATCACTGCTTGGAAGCAGAGCCCCTGATGCCTCCAGGGCCCTCTGGCAGGTATTTCTGGCCGCCTGCTGTGGGGCTTCCTGCTCTGGCTGCACTTGAACCCCACCATCAAACTGTATCTCTCCCCTGGGGAACACCCTCCCTTTCCTTAGCAGAAGCAAGGCGACATCCATGGGAAGAGAGGGAAGCCCTATCTTCAAGTGTTGCATTCTCAGGAGGGAGGAAGCTTTCCAAGATACCCCGCAGGAGACATCATGTGTTATTGACCACAGTTCCATTACCTACCCATTTCTAAATTCAACCTACACAGGACCATGATGGCCATGATTATCTTAGATGGACTGGGATGCGCCCCTGAAGCTGAGATGGGGTCAGCCTCCCAAGGATCATGGGACCCGAGGTCACCACCGACATAGATGGAGGTTAGATGGGACAAGCTGGGAGCACTGGATGCCTACCAGCCAGTGGGGTCCAAGCAGCCTCCACATTTCACAGCTACAACTGTTCCTCTCTCTGTCCCAAAGTCCTACTTACCCCCACGTGTCACCCCTACAGGGCTCGTCCTGCTAGTCCTTCTTTATGTGTCCATGCCACTGCCTACCACCTTCTATGACAGTGCTTCTGTCTTTTTTTTTTAATAGCCATCTTCTTTTCACACATATCTCTTCCAGCGAGACTGTGAGCTTGCTGATTGTAGAGGCCATGCACTATGCAGTTTTGTATTTCCAGCACCTACCATCATGCCCGGAGTAAAATAGGTGCTCAATAAAGGTTAGATTGAAATGATTTCTGAATTTCTTTTATGGAAGTCTGTCATCCTTACCTAGAAGTGGTGCGGGTTTGGTTTAAAAAGTGGGAAACAAAGGAAAGTGACTCTATCGTTGGTTTGTTATTTTAAAATTAATTTTGAACGCACCTAATTCCAAGGTTTCAAGGGAGCAGGGGTGCTGGGTGTGTTGGGCTGTGTTTAATGTCACCATCCCTGTGCTCCCCGGCGTACACAGGAGAGGAGGGGATGCAGTGATTCGGGCCTCATCTGTCTGTGCTCAATTCAGAAAGGCACGTTTCCCAACTTGCGCAGGGCTCTGGCAGGGACAACTCAGATTCCCAAACTCAGGTCATTCTAGTGCAGCAATAACCAGCTGGATTTTCAGCAACTGGGATGTCGCCATCTGTTTTCCCAGCCCACATAAAAACTGGCACAAGAAGGGTACAAATCAGCCAATCCACAGTTTCCAGGGGACCTGCTGGGGTGTGCCCTCCCTTTGGGGATCACTGAAAGGTAAGTCCAGCATCAGAAGCCAGAGCTAAGCAGACCCCGACTCTGGGGTCCCTTGTCCGCCTTTGGCTAGAATAGAGCCCATTTGGCTCCCCAGCCACATGGCCATTGTGCTCGCGCCGGTGTGCGGGTCACTGCTGAGCGCCTGGAAAATTACCGGCGGCCTCACACAGTTCCCACTGGGCACCAGGGACTGGCCGCATAGGAGCTCCCTTCTCTGATGCTCCTGGGTCCTCTGACTGCCTGGGCAAGCCTTGGATTCCCACAGAGCGAGCCTGGTGAGCCCAGGTGGTCAGGAACAGAGGGGCTTTTTGTGTACGGGTGCTCGAGAAGAGAGCCCCTTGGCTTTTCCCACATCGCCACCTACCCCCTCCTGCCCCTCGGCGGGTGCAGTCTCTCCTTGCCTGGCACTCCACATCACAGAAGGGAATTTAGAGCCAGTCTTGGCTCTCCAGCAAAGACAGAGAACAGTGGATTGCACATGGAAAGTGGAATAAAATGGGGGTGCTGTTAGCAAGCCACCCAGGTGCAGAGGGCTTTGGCAACCCCCGAGGGCCAGGCGGTGATTTAGAAGGGTCTGTCTCCCAGCCATTCTGGTTAATTGTTACAGAGTTACAGACTCATCAGCTCCAACCCCCCCCCCCGGGGGGGGAGTTTCAGATGAATTAATACACAAAGTGGCCGGCATTTAAGGCAGCTGATTCTCTATAAAGAAGTGGTTTCATTATTTCTTTTTTCCTCCCTTCTGGATCCACTGCCTAGGATCCACTCTCCTATGCATCTTGGAAGGCCTCTGTCCAACAGGAACCTGGGGTGGGGGGGGGGTAATGTTCAGCGGGGGGGAGTGCTGGGCCAGGGGATGGATTACTGTGTTTGTGTCGTTTTTTGATCTAGCAACACAAACCCTTTCATCACGGGATAGTGCATTTCTAAAGACTCCTGATTCAACTCAGAAAGATGCATCTCAACCTGGTCATCTTCTCAACTCGGTGGCATTCGCTGCTAAACCGAAATTCTGCATGGAGACGGTGATGCAGCCTTAACACCGAGAGCATGCATGACATCACCACTGTCCATGCAGAGAAAGCCGGCTCGCAGTGGGGACCCGAAGCAGTGGCGTAACTGGCATCATAACCGGACCAGGGAATCTGTTCCTCTGAGCTGGAGCTGAAGATAAAAGCAGCGTGGTGCCAGGCTTTGAATGTAACTTTCCCTTCCAGTTTCTTTCACTTTGATTTTTTTTATGCTAAGGTCTCTCCTCTCATTCCTGAGAAGCTGGATCTGTCTCAGAGAGTATAGTGCTCTTTGGTGGAAACCCCTGCTGGTTCCCCCTGCCCGACAGAGGGCTGTGCTCCTGCTAAAATCCACTCCACCACAAATGCCCCCTGCCTGCCTTTGTCTTCCGTCGCTGCTTGTGAGTTCCCTCTAAGCCTTCTCTAGTCCACAGAGCCCCGGGGAAGTACAGGTTCCTGAAACAAAACAAAACAAAACAAAATAAACAAACAAACAAAAAACCCAAAGAATTTAACTTTAGAAATGAAGAGGAAAACGCATTCTCTCAGTAAGCAGACACTGAGTGAAATAATACCTATGCAAGGAAAAAATACCTTCTTCTGAACTGTTTAAGAGGAATGATTTCATCTCTGTGTTGCGTATTTGAAGATGTTTTGCTCTTTAGTGCACTTTTCTATGTAATTTTTTTAGGGTGACTGAAAACTGTATCAGATTAAGTCCAAGCTTCCAGGAATTAAAATTGCATGGAGAAAATGCAGAAAATAAGTGGGTAGTGTTGACGCTCCCAGCAGGTAAATGGGTCAGGCAGACCTCTGAGGAGAAATACTTCATAGCAAACTCGAATAGATCCGACAAACTTCTCCTGCAGAGGGCCAAAGAATAAATATTGCATGTTTTGTGGGCTATGTAGGCTCAGCTCCAACTGTTCACTCTGTCCTTGTGACACAAAGGCAGATATACAAATGGATGAGCATCTCTGTGTTCTAATAAAACTTTATTTATAAATAAAAATAGGCTACAGACAAGATTTGACTCATAGGTCATGGTTTGCCAATCTCTGCTTTATAGTAAAGACTTACTTAATTTTCTTCTTAGGCTAAGCAGTTAGTGGGAGCTTGCAGAACCAAAATCATCCTGAGGGGATGACCTATCCCCACATGAGATGGTAGCCAGCACTTAATAATTGCATCTCTTTCTTCCACTTCCTAACAATAATAATAACTGACAATTTAACCACTATTTTCAGCTTGCGAAGTGTATATTACCTACTTGAACTGTGAATTCTGTAAGATAGTATCATCATATTGCGAATAATTTTTTATCTTGGATTTTAGGTTTCTGGGAATAAGCAGGTAAGTTATCCAGACCAATCATCCCACTAAAAACAACCAAAAATGTTAAATATAATACAAAAAGTGTCTGTCTAAAAGCATCTAAAAATTAACACATCAGAAAGGAACTACCAGACCTAAATGGAAGGAAATTATCAAGGAAGCACAGAAGCAACTTTTGCCCTGATACTATTTGCTGATCCCAGCAAAATGGAACTTTCATTTTGGTGACTTCATGGGGTGAAATGGACAGAAATGGAAGCCCAGAGGCTGTATGAGTTACAAAGTCTACCAGTAAATCACTGCTACAATGAAGTTACCCCCCTCGGGTAAAAGAGAATGAGAAGTGAAGTGGCTTTCCTGCAAATAAGCATGTGGGGCAAGGACCCTCAAGCCTTAAACTTTGATTTAAGGTGGCTGTTCTTTCAGACATCTTTCAGAAACAAATATCAATTCTTTCTGGAAGAAATTACATTAAGTTCATCATAGGCCTCAAATTAGGCCTATAAATGATTTTCCAAGCACAAGGACCTAGCATAGAGTCAAGAAAATTAGGTGCACGATTCAATAGGCACTATGATGTCAATTAGAACAGATTTGCAAATATTTAGCCAGTAGAATTATCATATATAGGTTATGGAGCAAGAGTGTTTACTATTCTTAAAGGGCGGAGGGGGGAGCAGGGGGGAGAACAGGCTTGAGACCAGAAAGCCATAAAAAAAAAAAAATTGACAATGTAAATTCTTCTTTAAAAACCAATGAACTTACAAAAAGGGAAAATGAAATAACCAAAAATTTAAAACTTAATAGAAGTTTGTTTGTTTGTTTTTAAAGATTTTATTTATTTGACAGAGAGAAACACAGCTAGAGAAGGAACACAAGCAGGGGGAGTGAGAGAGGGAGAAGCAGGCTTCCCGCCGAGCAGGGAGCCCGATGTGGGGCTCGATCCCAGGTCTCCAGGATCATGACCTGAGCCGAAGGCAGTCACTGAACTGAACCACCCAGGTGCCCCAAAATTTAATAGAAGTTTTTAACAGCAGAGTAGACACACCGAAGGAGATCATGAGATATTAGTAACCCCATTTTTGGAAAATTAGTAAGTACCCTTTTAGTAAGTATCCCAAAGTGATAAGTGTATCTCTTTGGAACCCAAAGTCCTACAAACTTTTCAATCTATGGCCGACTTTGCGGTCGCAGGTGTTTTGTATCACAAAGAGACAGAGAAGAACTCACCTTCTCTTCCCCACAGCAAACTGACAATTTTCAATCCAGTTTTGGCACCACATTGTGCCTCCTAACTACTAATTCCTCACCACCAGGCCACCAAGACATTGATGTCTTTGTCCTATCCAGGAATTTTGATCTCGTGACCAAATTCACTTGATCTGCCCCAGAGGAATCCAAGTTTGGGGTTTTTTTAAAACATTTTATTTGTTTGTTTGTCTGTTTGTTTGACAGAAAGAACAATCACAAGTAGGCAGAGAGGCAGGCAGAGAGAGAGGAGGAAGCAGGCTCCCCGCTGAGCAGAGAGCCCGATGTGGGCCTCGATCCCTGGACCCTGACATCATGAGCTGAGCCAAAGGCAGAGGCTTTAACCCACTGAGCCACCCAGGCGGCTGGAATTCAAGTTCTTACCCTGAGTTTTAGTTTGCTCTAGATAAGGAAATGAAGGAAGAACAACCTACCACTGATCAAAGGGCCCTTGTGTTTAATAACCAAACACAAAAAAAGTTGAGAATGGAGGGGGGTGGAGGGAGACAATAAAAAAAGTGCTAATTTTATTCATCTAAAACTACTTTAAAGTCTCTACATGGTGGGGCATCTGGGTGGCTCAGTCAGTTGAGCATCTGGCTCTCAATTTCAGCTCAGGTCATGATCTCACTGTGGTGGGATAGAGCCCTGCATCAGGCTCTGCACTCAGCAGGGAGTCTGCTTGGGATTCTTTCTCTCCCTCTCCCTCTGGTCCTCCCTCACCCCCACCTTGCGTGTTCTGTACATGACAATGCAGTTCCACGGGCAGCCCCATCTCTAATAAGAGATAGGGCTGGGTAGTGTTCCTCAAACAGCCCTGTATGCTGCCTTTAACCTGATATTCCTTGTCTCTCCCCAAGGTCCCTCACCTCCTTTTGTATCTAACTTCACAGTGATTGAACTCTGCCCAGATGCCGGTCTCTGAGGACTTAACCAAATCAATAGGATTATTTATTTATTTGTTTATATTGATTGATTAATTTTGCTTCCTTTGATAGGCTACACTCCAGTTGAAAACTCTGTCTTAATTTTCTGTTATGGTTTTCATGAATTTCAATTCTCCATACACTTTGAACATTAGATTTGCCATCTATTCTTTCTGCCGTTCTTCATTCCTCCTCGGCTTTCTGGAATGACTTGTCTCCCGTCTGAAGAATTCCCTCCAGCATTTTTCTCTCAGTGCCAGTCTCCCGGTGATGAATCATCTCCTTGAGTTTGTCTAGAAAAATGCTTATTTCACTTACACATTCGAAGGGGATTCTTGCTGGATAAATAATTCCAGCATGACATTTTTGTTTTTTATCTTTTTCTTTCAGCACTTTGAAGATGTCATTGCATGGCCCTTCTTGCTTTTATTTCTCTTTTGAGAAAACAGCTATTGGTCTGACTCATGCTCCCTTAAAAGTAATGTGTCTATTTTCTCTTGATGCTTTTAAGACTTTGGTTCACAGAAATTTTATAGTTATGAGCTTAATTGTGGTTTTCTTTGTATTTATCCAGCTTGAAGTTTGTAACACTTCTTTGATACATTTCATTAATTTTGGAAAAGATCTCAGGTATCATTTTTTCAGATATTGCTTCTGCACTATGGTCTCTCGATAGGCTTTCTGTGACTCCAGTTATATGCATGTTGTATCTTTCCTCCATGTTCCATGTATGGCTTATGTAACCTTCTGCATTCTTCATCGTTTTCTTCTCTGTATTTCAATCTGAATATTTTAATATCATCCAGTTAACACATCCTCCTTTCTGTTATGTCCAGTATGCAGTGAAACCCTTTATTGAGTTCCTGATGTCAGTCATTATGTTTTTTACTCATAGAAGTTCCATTTGATGCTTTTACAGGCTTTTTTTCTGGTACAATTCTCCGTTTTGACATCTCTTTCCCTTGAACATATTAATCAGCTTTTTAAAAAAATCCCTGTCTCCTAATCCTAATACCTAGGTTAACTCTGGATCTGCTTTTATTGTCAGTTTTGTTTTTAACTCTGTTTCTTGGTATGTCTAGTAATATTTTATGGAACACTTAACAACCATTTATGGGAAACTATAGACGTTCAGGATGATATCACATTTCTCCAGGGGGGATTTATCCTATCCTCTGACAGAGAGCTACAGAAAACCCCAGAGAGTGTGATGATTCAAACAACTTCTTATCTTTGTAAGATTTTATATACCTCTGGCATAGCAACCAAATGGCGCATTTACTAGAACTCCTCCTTCTTAGCAAATCCTAAGTTCTGGTTTTTATCTCTTCATCCTCATGACACCGCCTCAAACTCTTTTTTACTTTTCACATGCTTTCTGTTTGTTTTTTTAACCTCTTGCCTCTGCACCTTAAGAATTTAACAAATGCTTTCAGGTGAAGGCCTCCACATCTCTCTTCGCAGAGATCTTGTCTCGTCAGGTCCTGTTGTCTCAGCAGATCTGAAGTCCTCTAGCGGTGTGGGACCCGTGAAAGCTGTGCTGAAGTCTCTGCCTCTTAGCATCCACCTTCCGCCCAATCCTCAGCCTTTCCTTCCATGTGAAAAATTTCACATTTCCTGAATGTGGCAACAGGAATATTGGACTCACCTTAATGAGCTTCTTTCTTTCTTGTATTGTGACCCTTCAAGTCCTAGACATTTTAGATGCTCTTTGATGTTTTACAAAAATGTGTCTTTTGTGTTTTATATTGATTTTCTAGGAGTTCACAATAGGAGACTTGGTCTGTCAGATATGGCATCATCATAAGAGGTAGGATAAGCTTCCCATAATAGAAACACAAAATTTTTATCTTTCTGTTTTTGTATTTATTCTTTCTTTCATCAGGTACAAGAAAAAATTGGCTCTAGATCGCATCTCTGATACATAAGAATCTTCGTCCATCGCGCCTGGGTGGCTCAGTCAGTTGAGCAACTGGCTTCAGCTCAGGTCATGATCCTGGAGTCCCAGGACGGAGTCCTGCATCAGGCTCCCTGCTCAGCAGGGGGTCTTTTCCCTCTGACCTTCCCCCTCTCATATTGCTTGCTCTCATTCTCTCTTTCAGATAAATAAATAAAATCTTAAAAAAGAAAAAGAATCTTCTTCCAATACCACTTACATGTCTTATGGCTTCATTACTTTGGGGCTAAGCCTACCCAGATCATACTCCTGAATATGCCCAGACCTTCAAGTATGAGAATGTGGTCACCACATGTTACCTGTGGTGTGGGCTTCCAGTCTGATGTCTGGGAAGATGCATTTCCTTCATCTTTGTCTTCAAATTTTAGGTTAATCTCTACTGATTTCTAAATTTCTCTAATTTAGTGAAGTTCTCCCTGCTGTTCAGAAATGGAATTTTCTTATTTATTCTTCAAACATTTACTTGGCCCCAATAGTTTCTTGGTCTTTCCTTTTTGAGCCTATACTTTTTTCAAAATGAAAACATGTGACAATTCTATGTAAATCTGTTCATATGCCGATTGCTCTCTCCCTCTCTTTGGTGACTTCTTTGAAAAAAATCTTTTAGCTATATTTAGAATCCACCCAATGAGACCCATTTATTACAATCCCATTAGGCACTATTAAATCAATTAAAATATATCATTCAGTAGACATTATATTGAGCCTAATTTAAAATGCATGTGTTGGAGCCATAATGGATCACTGTGTTGTCAGATACGGTGGGTCTTCATCTGTTGCTGATAAAGATGAAACTGTTTCTTGAAAAGTAAAAGCCATCTGCAGCTGCTTGGAAAGTCAAGTGACATTTTGTTAATTAGCATTTATTTACAGTAGTTGAATAACAACATCAAACTACAATAAGGAATGAGCAGTTAACGGTAGGGGAAAAATGCTGGTGACACTAGGGTTCATCATTTGGCATCTAGTTAAAAACACATTCTCTCAGAGACGTTGAAGGGGATTCACTGAAGTCTGTTCAAATGTCAAATGAACCAGAGAAGGGAATGAGATCCCAGAGAAGTCAAGGTGTGGCTCTTGGGTCTTAGAAAGGCACAGATGACCAAATCACCACTGAAGTAGCCACTTGAGCAAGAAGGAGGATAAGAAGTAAGATAAAATCATTTCTGCATTTAGTGGCTCTTTAACACATGCTAAATAATCACTGGAATTTTGGCAGTCAGCAGATTCCAAATGATTTGGGTGATCAAATTAAGATGCCACATTCAGCTCGGGTCCTGAACTGCTATCACCCATCTCTGGGCATGAAGCAGGCGGAGAGTGAGGGAAAGAGAGGGACCTGATTTTATTGGGAACATTTTGACGTATTAAAATTAGACATGAGGGGGAAAAATATCCATAATTTTGATTTTTGGCTTGCTTTCTTCCCTCCCTGTGACTCCTAGGAAGTATGAAATGAATATCAAAACTGAAAATGACTAAGATATTTTCATGAAATATAGCCAGCGATATATTATCAGATTTCCAAATGATCTCAAATGCTGTTATCAATAAAGTAAATCATGTTTTCATCATAAACCACAGAGAACTCATTGACATCGATGTTAAATGTCCATTGGCAAAGGAGAAAAAGTATATTAAGTGTATTAACTGACTTTCTAACTCAGAGATCCAATGTGTCCGAATTGTCTTATGAATAATCAGGACACAGTATGGCTTCTTTCCTGAAAATGCCTGCAAGCTGGCTTTGCCCCTCACTCACAGTACTCTGTAACATTGCTCTCTTCCAAGACGGCAATCAAACAAAACCTATTGCCAGTAAACAGTGAATGGTTTCTATGATCGTGAGCATGCTAATAGCTTATGCATTTATGTAACTAGTACCTTTTCCTCAGTTCACTAAAGGTTTGTTATGAATTTCCTCCCCAGCCAGGAGTCCCACTCCATGAAGTAACTTGGGTAATTAGAGATGTGGAAGGTCACTGTCATGCTGGATGGAATCTGTAATTTTGCCTATCATAATGCTCATGTACAAATTAGGAAGGCAGATAGACAATGTTTTAACAGGAAAAAAAAAGGCCTCAACTTTTCCATTCTCTGGCTCACTTCAGCCAGTGACACTGGCTGACTAGCTCTGACCAGGAGTTCAAAACTAGTTCTTTTAAACTACCCTCATTTACTGAAAAGCAAATGATGAGAGACTGGAAGGGCCAGTTGCTTGGAGAATTTTCACTCCACTGAAGCCAATGATTGTATCTTAAAAAGAAGTGGTGGCTTTATATTTAATTATTAATCTCACTTTTAACAGATGTGCTCTGAATTGGCCCAGCAGCTCGTTGGCTCAAGTCAAGTGAACTCTTTGCTCCCCATGTGTGTGGAATGCTAATAAAAAAAATATTTGTACTATAAAGTACCTCTTATAAATACTCATCAATTTTCCTAAAGATTTTAAATGGGGAGATTTTTAAAACAACCAACCTGAAGTGCAGGAAACAACATAATTCTGTTTGTTGGATCTTCATTTGGCGTTAATATTCTTCAGGTTATACTCTCATCACAAAGCATGGAAAGGTTTAATTTTTTTAATTACTATTAAACATCGCCCTTCCTTACTAGTAGCTTTATGTGGGATCTGAGAGTGTTGAGCTTGCCTACCCTTACTCTGACATACAGAAGACCATGGGCTCGAAAAATAAATTAACTTTTTCCTGCTGAATTATCCACCAGTTCAGTGCCAAACACTCCAACATCTATCATCTTCTTCTTTTTTTTTTTTTAAAGATTTTGTTTATTTGACAGAGAGAAACACAGCCAGAGGGGGAACATAAGCAGGGACAGTGAGAGAGGGAGAAGCAGACCTCCCGCCGAGCAGGGAGCCTGATGTGGGACCCCATCCCGGGCCGGGATCATGACCTGAGCCAAAGGCAGTTGCTTAACCAACTGAGCCACCCAGGTGCCCCAACATCTATCATCTTCTTTAACGTAATTCAGTCCTTCAACAATCTTACAAATTAGGCATTATTATTCCCACTTTATTTATTAGGAAAATGAAGCTCACAAAGGTTAAGAGAGGAGTTCAAAGAGACACAACTGGAAAGCATCAAATGATAACAAAGCTCATTCTATTATTCCAGGATCTACGGATATTTCTATCACAGAATGATTTACTCATTTTTAAGACCATTGGGAAGATAGCTGATATTAAGGTGAGGCCTCATCCCTAAATTTTTAATTTAGTTTTGAGCTCGGCTGTCTTTTCTTTAAGCTGGTCTGTTTTTCTCTCAAAAATCAAAACTAATACCAAACCCCCCATTAGCATTACAACATCCAGAAAAGGCTGGCTTGGTCTCCTGTTTCACCTTTTGCCAGATTAGGAAAATGGTAGCCACACGTGCTATTGAGCTTTCAAATTCCAAAGTCAAGGGGTAAGAAAGCCAAAAGGATCTCTAGAAGGTAACAGGGGCTTTCTTGTGCCACCACAGGTTATCCATCTCTCCATTTTGTTCAGGATCCTTTCTTCCTGCGGTCTCTTCCCACACTCAAGCAATGTTTGCATTTCCTTAAATGTTCCTACGTATGGAGTTATGATCCTCAGTATTTCAAACACGGTGAAAACAAGCCCTTTAAAGAAAGTGCAGTGCAAGAGAGAGTGTGGGCTTGGTCTCCCCGGGCGATGGGGGCGTGGCCTCAAATTCCTTCTGTGGCCCACGCCCACCCTCGGAGCCTGGAACCTCCCAGCCTGGTTTCCTGATGACATTTGCCCTACAGAGTTTTGCTGAATGAGAGAACATTACTTCATATTTCAAATAGCAGGAACCTTTTACAGTAAAAATTATTCTCTCTCCCTTCACTTCCTTGTGTGAGTTCGCCTGGAGGCAGCTTATTTCTGTAAAGCACGGTTTCTCCATTGCTACTTTTTCTGGTCTGGACAGGTAATTTATTAGTACCAGTAGTAGTAGTGTTTTAATTGTGGTAAAACTCACATAACATAATTGCATGGAGCTCTGAGTGTGGGACATAAACAATGAATCTTGGAACACTGAAAAAATAAAATAAATTATTAGTAAAGAAAATAAAAATAAATAAACCTGAATGCTTATAACAAAAATTACTACTCTAACAATTTTTAAGTGCACCATTCAGCAGTATTAAGTACATTCACATTATTACACAACAATCACTACCATCCATCCTTGGAACATTTTCATCTTTCCAAATGAGATCTTTGTACCTACTAAATACTAACTCCCCATTTCCTCCTCCCGCAGCCCCTGACAGCCACCATCCTCCTCTCTGTCTCGAAGAATTGGACTCCTCGAGGTACCTAATGTGAGTGGAATCACACGATATGTGTCCTTCTGTGACTGGCTTATTGCACTCAGCATGATATCCTCAAAGTTCATCCCTGTTGTGGCGTGTTACATTTCCTTCCTTCTTAAGGCCAGATGATATTCTGTTATAGCACATTTTGCTTATACGTACATCTGGACAGGTCTTTTTGATTCTATAGACACGAGGGCAAAAGTACAACTGAGATCATCTTCTTTCTGAAGCTCCTTCTGGGGTTTGAGGTTGAGGAACAGAAGACTGCCAAGGGAAACAGCACCAGGCGGACAAAGTCTTATTGTCCCCGGTAACTTCTCCTCACTTTTTCCTTCCTCCTCACTTTTTGCTTATTGTCTTTTCCTTTTTCTGTATTATTTAAGCAGCAAAGGGCCAAACCCAAACCTTAAACTCCAGCTTTCATCCTGATATTAGGCGAGGCAACCACCCAGTGTGAGGAGAAGGTAAATAGCATTTACCATGAGTTTTAAAATCTTCCCTACACGAAGCCTGGCTGTTGATGGTTGAGCGTTGTCATGCCTGTGAGGTTAGGAAAGAATCTGTTTTCATTCACCTGTATCTTTTGTCTCCCTTCTCTCCTCCCTTGTCTCTGTCCCTCCTTGCCCCTCAGGAGAACAACACTTGTCACCCCAAAATGTGTCTCTTTGGTGTGTGGATTATTCTAGGCTGATTATTTTTAAGAAAGAGAAAACTTGAGCAGTTTTTCTTTTTGACCTTTCCCTGTAACTGCCAAAAAAAAAAAAAAAAGATTTAGTATACCTGTTGGAGGAAGGGATCTATCACCATAGATAAATGTAATATAGTATGAATTAGGTGTGGTAGACAGGAAGGAGTTTAGTAAAGTCCAGTTGTTAAAAATCTCTCTCTGTTGGGGTGTCTGTGTGGCTCAGTTGTTGAGAATCTGCCTTCAGCTCAGGTCATGATCCCAGAGTCCCAGGATTGAGCCCCTCATTGAGCCTCACATCTAGCCCCCATTGAGCTCCACATCGAGCTCCACATCGAGCCCCACATCGAGCCCTACATCGGGCTCCATGCTCAGCGGGAAGTCTGCTTCTCCCTCCCTCACTCCCCTTGCTTGTGTTCCCTCTCTTGCTGTGTTTCTCTCCATCAAATAAATAAATAAAATATTTTTTAAAAATTCCGCTCTGTGTCCCATGGTCTCTGGAGGGCAACAAACATTTGATTACCAAACATTTACTCATTCCGTTTTTCCTGTGAATTGTCTTCCTTCTCTTTGAAGCCCCAGGCCCCCACTCCCTTCTCCATAGTCCAGAAGGACATACATATTTCGTTTTGCCTGACTGTCTTTGGAATCTTTCATGTTTATTTGAATTCCCCATATTTATATAATTCAATTTGATTTTCTCCTGCTAATCTGTCTCATGTGGATTTAATTCTTAGACAAGCTTGAAAGGGATAGGAAAATTTTTTTCTCCTTACGACCCCATTTTCATTTCCCATACTCATGATTCGTCTTTTAGTGTCATGAA
Source organism: Spilogale gracilis (assembly GCA_004023965.1). Classification (NCBI taxonomy): domain Eukaryota; kingdom Metazoa; phylum Chordata; class Mammalia; order Carnivora; family Mephitidae; genus Spilogale; species Spilogale gracilis. The sequence goes on from PITA01001099.1 coordinate 187,675, forward strand.
ATATTTGAGTCTATACCCTTTCCCTGCAGTAGGTGCAAAGAAACACAGTACTAATCTAACTAAATAATTTTCTACTTCAAAAAATATTCTGAGGAAAGGCTTCCTTTTTTGTTCATTCTGTTTCATAACGCTAAGTCCCTAACACTTAGGAAGAAAGGAATAGTGAAACACTAAACACCAGAGCAATACTGTGTAGTTTAGTGGGAAGCTGAACCAATGAAAAATCTGGTACAAATATAATCCACTTACACCAAAGTTCCAGGCTAGTTCTCAAGACATAAATTTTTTTTGAAGAATCGTTTCAACCCCAAATTCACTGTAGGTAAAAAAGTACACATGGGACATCCATCCTTCTTTCTAGTAAATGAAGAAATATAAATCTAAGTTTCTTGCCTTCAGAACAATGTGAAAAATCACCATTGGAAATGTGTGCTGTTTCCCACCTAGGGAGATTTTGAATTCTTTCTTTAAAAAGTGGAATGAATGATTCTGATCAGAAGCTAAATTTTAAAGCCCAAATCCCAAAGCAAAAATTTTCATAACCAAACTGTCCCGAGAAATACACCTACTATTAACACTGGATATTTTGGTGCCAGTTTTTCTGGTGCCAATATCTTTCTAAAATATTTAGAATTTTAGAGATGGAAGGGTCTTGGTCCAATCTTCTAAATAGATGCTTCTCTTGCAGGCTTAAAAAAAACAGATTTTATTTATTTATTTGAGAGAGTGAGCAAGAGAGAGCACAAGTTGGAGGGGTGGAGGCAGAGGGAGAAGGAGAAGCAGACTCCCCACTGAGCAGGGAACCCAATGCTGACTCAATCCCAGGACTCTGGGATCATGACCTGAGCCAAAGGCAGACAATTAACTGACTGAGCCACCCAGGCACCCCTTCTCTTGCAGTTTGCAAAATGGAAGACGTAGCTCAGTAAGAGTAGGAACTATGGCTGTGTGACTCGTGATAATTTCAGGATCCTGAATCTTTAGGGCAGCAGGCAGGTGGAGAAAAGAAGGGGGGAGAGAGAGGGAGGAAGAAGGGGAAAAACAGAAGGAATAAAGGAGGAAGGAAGGAAGCAGGGAAGGAGAAGCAGGAAGGAAAGTAATATTTGTTATATATGGATAGATAGATAGATACAATAGCTTTTACTATTAGATAAATTAAATTATCCCACCAAACCACTAATAAATATATTAATATCCTCTCTTTAGAGTTGAAGAAACTGAAGTTCAAAAAATATAAACTCCATATTTTTAGTACTGCAGTGAAGACATCACAGCTATTCCCATGAGTTACATAGACCCTGATTCGTAGTGACTGAGGTTAATTTCTTCCCTATTTGTTAGGTACAACAAAAGGAAAGGTAATAGTAGAACTTATAATGCTCTCCTTTCTAAAGTTCTATTAGACCACCATGTCTCCGTTAAGCCCTCACCAACTGTGGGACATAGTCAATTATAGAAATGTGGCAGGAAATGGCCTAAAACTAAGACATAACACTAAAAAAGAGGAAAACATCACTTTGATCCAGGCAGTGTTTATACCCCAAAATGTGAATTTTGATTATTCTGATTTCAACCTCCAGCACAATTAGCACATGACTGGTGGGTCAATAACTGATTTCAAAGGAAGATCAAAGATTCCCAAAATACATTGTGTCTGTGATTTGTAAACAGGACTTTGCTGACACATTATTTAAATAATTTGGAAAAAGTGAAGGGCTCTCAAATTCACTAGCATTTCTTGCCTAGGAATACATATGTCTTTGTTCAGGGTCTTGAATGTAATGTTCTGAGGATTCACACAGATTTCTCAGACAAATTATTTAATCTGTGTCTCTCATTTTCACACACACACACACACACACACACACACACGATGGACTGGTTTCAGGGCATCTGGGTGGGTTAGTTGGTTGAGCGTTCAACTCTTGGCGTTGGCTCACTGAGTCCTGAGATGGAGCCCTGCATTCCTCTTCATGCTCAACTCGAAGTCTGCTTGAGATCCTCTCCCTTTGCCCTTCCCCTGCCCCCACTTCTCTCTCAAATGAATAAAAAAATAATTTAAAAAAAAAAAAGAGGAAGAAAGATGGGCTGGCCCTTAAGGCACATGCCAGCTTGCCTCCCTGGTTTCTCTGCAAGGTCCTTATATGGAATGCTAAAGTCACTATTGACATTTCTGCACCATTCCTGATTTATAGACAAATTTTCATTGTCATCATCATCAACCCAGAAACTTTCAGAGTATCAGTTACATGCTAAGAACTATATGTAAGGGTGCCTGGGTGGCTCAGTAGTTGGATACTGCCTTCAGCTTGGGTTGTGATCTTGGGGTCCTGGGATTGAGCCCGGCATCAGGCTCCCTGCTCAGTGGGAGGCCTGCTTCTCCCTCTCCCACTATCCCTGCTTCTGTTCCTCTCTCGCTCTCTCTGTGTCAAATAAATAACTAAAATCTTAAAAAAAAAAACAAAACAAGAACTATATGTATTTTATTTCCAATTCTTACTGTAATCCTTAGAATAGGCACTATTACCTCCAGTACATCGATGAATGAATTGCATTAGTGCAAAGGTTGTTCAATGTTGGGGATCAATTTGAGGATAAGTGTTATAGGATATTTTTAAAGCTGATTCGCTGAAAAGCTTCTGTTTTGCCTTGTTTTGTTTTTTCCTTCTTCTTTTTCTTTATTTAAGGTTACTTCCTTCGGCTAGAGTCTTAAGAGTTATGTCTTTTCAAAGACGTGGAGGTGAGCTCTTTTTCAAGGCAGCATGACTAGCAGGCGTTGGGTCCTGAGCTCCCCTTTCCCACAGACAGAACAGACTATTTCTGTCTTGGTGTCGTTTTCAACCCTGACCATATTTCTGTCCCAGTATCCATAACACTTGGTAGAATTTAATCATTACATCCCTATCTCCCCTCACCAGAGTCCCTCCCCAATTACTTTTATCTTTATTGAAAGACAGGTTTTTTTTATCTTTATTGTTTCAGCAGTCCAATAGTGCCGATCTACAGTGGGCATAAAAAATCTTGAATTAATGAGTAAAATGTTGATAAATGAGCTTTTGCAGTATTATGTAAATTTAAACCACAAACAAAAAAAAAATGTATGAGTGTGTTTTATCTTTTCTACAGTCACAGCAGCATGATGGGCTGGCTGGGAAAATGCCCTTAAGCTTTCTTTCCTTTCCCAGGCCCCACGCTCACTAGAAAAAGGTTTGTAAGCACTCTCCCTTTCAGTTCAGGAAATTCTCTCTTCTACTTAACTTTAAGCCATGTAGCCCTGATATCATTTCCACAATTTTTGCTTCATCCCTACCCGGTGTTCTCCTTCTTCACCTAGCTCTCACTACTGATAGCCAGTCCGATGCTGAAACATTGCTCTATTAGTTTCTGTTGACAAGACGGTTACCACGATCTCGCTGCTTATTTATGTCCAGTTCTTCTGGACTGATTAACATTAGCATTAGGTCGTTTATTGCCTTTCTGCTGAAGCAGGTCCATAATTTACCTCTTATACCTCTTTTCCCCCCATGTCCTTGCAAGGATGGGTTTTATATGTCAGCTTGACGGGGACGAGGGGTATCCAGACAGCTGATTAAACATTATTTCTGGGTGTGTCTGCGACAGTGTTTCTAGAAGAGATTAGCATTGGAGTTGGTGAATTGAGAAAAGCAGATAGACCTCCCCCTTTGAGGGGGACCTGAACAGAACAAAAAGGCAGAAGTTTAGCTGGCCTTCCCTCTGCCTGACTACTTGGCAGGGGACCTCTCTCCTGCCCTCAGCACTCCTGGTCCTCAGGCCTTCAGATAACACCACCAGCGCTCCTGGTTCTCCAGCTTACAGACAGATCATGGGACTTCTCAGCCTCCATAACTGGGTGAGCAAATACCACAGAATAAATCTCTAGATGCATAGATATATACCACTGGATCTGTTTCTCTGGAAGACTCAGATTAATACAATACTTATTTTATTTCCTCTGTACTCTTCCTTAGCTTATACCCTCAATTTATCATGGAGAATATCTTCAGGGAACTTCCTAAGAAGAATGAATGGGAGGTAGATTTCCTATACACTGGTATATGTGAATATGTTTTATTATTGGACCTGTTATGCAGCTGAACATTATGTTCTAGATTGAAAACATTTTCTCTTGTAGCATTTTCTTGTAGCATTCACTGTTACTGTTAAAAAATGTGATGCCAATTTGGATCTCATCCATTTGTATATGACCCTCCCCCACTCTCCAATCTTGTTCCCATGGCTGGAAACTCTATTATCCCACATCCCAGATTTCACACAGGTATGTCTAGGTGGGTACAAACATTCACTCAGCTTTCTTGTCATTCAGTAGGTTCATTTTTAAAGAGAATTTATATATTTCACTATGTAATTTATAGTGATTGTCTAGTATCTTTGCACAAATGACATCATCTGAGTGAGACCTTCCTTGACCACCCAGCAGAAGTTGTAGATATGCCCCCGCACTCAATCTCTCTTCCTTCCTTGGTTTATTTTTGTGCAGAGCACATTACAATCACTAAAACACTGAACAATTCACTTACTTTTTTTTCTCCTCTTCCATCACTAGAATGTAAGCTTCAAAAGGACAGGGCTTTGCATCTGTTTTGTTCACTTTCATATGCCCAGAACTCTATCTGGCTCCTAGTAGGTATTTAGTAAGTATTTGTCAGGGAGCCTGGATGGGACAGTCAGTTGAGCACCGGGCTATTGGTTTCGGCTCAAGTCGTGAGCTCAGGGTGATGGGATCAAGCCTTGCGTCCAGCTCTGCCCTCAGTATGGAGTCTGCTTGAGAGTCTCTTTCCCTCTCCCTCTGACCCTCCTGCTCATGCTCTGTCTGTCTAAAATAATAAATAAATCTTAAAAAAAGAATAGGGGTACTAGCGTGGTTTGGCCAGGTAAGCCTTTGACTCTAAAATAAATACATATTTGTTAAATAAATGTTTGTTTCATATTCAAGAAAGAAGGGAAGAGGCTATAAATGCTCCCTCTGGATGCCTAGGACTTGTCAACTGTCAAGACTTCACTTTATTTTCTTTTTAATTTTATTTATCTATTTGACAGAGAGAAACACAGCTAGAGAGGGAACACAAGCAGGGGGAGTGAGAGAGGGAGAAGCAGTCTTCTGAGCAGGGACCCTGATGCGGGGCTCGATCCCAGAACACCAGATCATGACCTGAGCCGAAGGCAGACACTTAATGACTGAGCCACCCGGGTGCCCCAAGACTTCACTTTAGATTGAGTGGTTGATTTAGGGCACCTGGCCATGAGGAGAGCTGGTCATTGTACTGGGAGACTCTCAGATGAGAGAACAGAGAAGTAAACTTACACCCAAAGAGTTCATTCTGAAGAGCAATTGAGATACCAAAATTTTATTTAGAGAACATTTTTAAAATGTTTGTGGGGAAGATGTGGAAAGAGAGAGAAGAGAAATTGGAAGTCACTCCATATAAACAGATGAAAGGGTTGTTGGTGATGATTTTTTATCTTTGTATCTTCCTATAGCTGTCACTTTTTCTATTTATTATAGAAATTCATGAAAGTCTGAAAATTAACAAAATATGTTTCCAAGATGCTCCAGTGAGGATTATCCCAGTGTTTGCTGTCTCCTGTGAACTGCTCTCATGTGAATATTTATTCAGCACTTTCTCCTTCCAAGTCACTACCTGATTCTACTCTTTAGCTTCTCCGTGTCATTTTCACTCATTAACCATCTGGAAATACCACTTTAATTTGGGCCTAGGTTTATTTAGAAATCTTATATTTGATAGCGTTAACATTTCTGCTACCTAGGCAACAAAGTACGGCTTTTTTCTCTAAAATCTTTTCATTTTTAGCCAAGTGAAATCTCAAATTCTTTTAATAAACTTGTAAAAAGAAAAACCAAACTTAAATATAGTCCTTTCTCTTAAAGACAAAAATGGGGGGATAAGTATAAAGGGCTGCATATAGGACCATGTTTCTTGGAAAAGCAGAATAAGTTTGGAGAGAGGGAGACAGTGTATGTTTCAAAATAAAACAGAAAACATCCTGAAATGCTGATGAAGTCCACTTCTAACTTTCAAAGTTCAACTAATTCCTTAAAGAGCATTTTTGAGTACACACATAACATCTTAAATACACATAGACTGACATATACTATTTTTTCAATTCTGGAAGCAATGAACCTTAGTCTAGAAACATCCAAGTATAAAAATGCAAATAAGGGTTTCTAACAAAAATACTCTACTCTAAATTCTAGAGATAACCTCTCTAGGAGGCACTTTTGAGTTCCACACTTTAACTTAAAAATTATGTTGCAAACATTACCATATCATTAAAGTTCTTCAAAATTATATTTTTTTCAGAACCAGCAATATACCATAGTCTAAGCATTGCAATAGAATTTCTCATTTAATTTCTTTCCAGTTTTTGATATGATAAATAGAACATAAAGAACATTCTTGTGCCAAAAGCGTGATCCACATCTCTTTTTCATTTCATTTTTTTTTTTTAAGATTTTATTTTTGTGTAATCTCAACACCCAACTTGGGGCTCAAACTCACAACCCCAAGATCAGATGTCACATGCTCTACTAACTGAGCCAGACAGATGCCCCTCTTTCTCAGTTGTAACGACAGAATTCTAGAGGAATCCCTGGGTCAAATGACCAGGGGCTTTGAGACTTCTGAAATACACCACTGAATACCTTCCCAGGAAGATGGCAACATGGGACACGCGTTCCCTGCCCCAGGTTACCTGACACTATCCACTTCCTGCCCCTCTCTAGCCCTGACTTGATAATTAAATAAGTGAGAGGTGATGTTTAGATTTGTGAGAATATTAAGGATGTTTAACTTTCTCCTTTTTAGTAACCATTTGTAATTCCTCCATAAATTGCCCTTGCCCTTTTATCTATCTTTTTCCTGTAGACAGGCTAAAATTTTCCTTACAGATTTATAAAAACTGAACACAAATGTTGCCAACTCCTGGCTTGCCATCCGTGGCCAACATTTCCTCAAGTTTGTCACTTAATGTTTTCTATGGTGTTTCTTTTTAGTTTAAGAAATAGTTTCTAGATACAGTGTTAAAAACATCCTGCCATCGAATCTATTTTTTCCATGTTGTGAAAGTCCTTCCTTTGAGAATAATCCTTATTTTCTTCCACTCTTTGTGTTGTTTCATTGGCAACTGGATTATGTAGATGTGGCTGGAATTGATTACCAGGTGTGACATATGGCCCAAGGTAAGGATCCAGCTTGATATGTTCCATATTCCACTTATGGGGCCATCTATCCCTTCGTTGGCTTTGTAATATCACCTTTACGGTATCTCAACCCATGGTACCTAATAGGGTGATTTCTTGGTTGAGGGTGAGTCTCTTTTTTTGGTTCCTCCCCCTTACTGCTGCTTTGCAATATATCTTCTGTTTGGTAGAACAAGTTCACCTCTCCCCATTAGTTTTCCTTTCCAAATTTTCTTCTACTATTTTTATAAGCTTATTCCTCTAGAAAATCTCCCAAAGAAAAATTCCATTGAAAGTGTACTGGATTGCATTAAACTTAAAAATCAATATGGGTAAAATTGATAAATTTATAACAGTCCCCACAGACGCGTTGTATGCCTTCCTCTGTTTAAGTCTTATTTGATGTTTCTTGGTATAGTTCTGCAGTATTTTTCGCAAAGTTCTGACACATTTCTTATTAAGCTTTTATTTGGGGTGTTTTATATTTCTGTTATTTTTGTGAAAGAGCTTTATTTTTCTGATTATATCTTCGGACTGCACTGGTGTGTTTAAAGTCCATTGATATGTATATTCATTCATCTTGCTGAGCTCATTTTTAATTATTTTTTAGCTGATTCTCTTGGGCTTTTTAGCCATAGAACCATATCATTTGTAAAAAATGATAACTTTGTTTCCTCTTTTCCAGTGAACACACTTCTTATTTCTGCTTTCTGCTGTGACCAAAACTTATAAAATAATATTAAACAGTAGGAAAGACAGCAGATATGCTTGTTTTATTCCTGATGTTAGTGCCTTTATTGGTATTTTTACAATAAATAATGATATAAGCTGTGAGTGCAAAATATTCTTTAATGTGTTAAGCGATTATTCTTCATTTGTAGGTAATAAAAAGATTGTTCTTCCCATTATAAATGACCCTAATACTTTGTCAGTGCCTTTCAAAATTTAATGATCATCGGGTTTTTCTTTGTGACCTATCAATATGATATGTTAACAATAAATGTTCTACTATTAAACCAAACTGATATTTTCTACTTGGGGGTGATGGATTTTTCTTTCAAATGTTTTTTTCTAGTTCAGTTGGCTGTTAAATCATTGAGAATTTTAAAATATATTAGTTTATTTCTTTTTATCCAACCTTTGTTAAGTTTTATTATCAGTATTAATAATAGTGATCATTTTACAAGTTCATAGCACATTCTAAACACACCATTTTGTTGTTATGATTTTTACAACAATTAAAAATTAGAGGGATGTCTGGGTGGCTCACTCATTTAAGCAACTGACACTTGATTTCAGCTCAGGTCATGATCTCAGGGTTATGAGATCGAGCCCACCATGGGGCTCAGCACTGGGCATGGAACCTGCTTAAGATTCTCTCTCTCCCTGTCCCTCTACCCCTTTCGACACTCTCTCTCTCTCTCTCAAGAAAAAAAAAACCACATAGTATTATTTATTTTTTATAGATAATGAACTGAAGCCCAAAGAAGTTCTTTTTCTTTTTCTTTTTTTTCCAAAAAAGTTCTTAACTGAGGCTAGGATCATACAGCTTGAGAGAGAAACCTATCTCTGTAGCCAGAACGACATAGTTCTGGGAGTTAAATATGAGTTAGGTAGCTCTCCAGGCTCTGAAAGAGAATATATACAATAGGAAAAATCTGTTCCTTGACAGAATGAAAAGACTAATCCATATGTGTACAGGAGGCAAAATAATGCTGTGAAAATACATGGGTTTTGAAACCACACAAATGCTCATTTGAAGTCCAGCTCTGTCCTTTACTTAGTAGCACTTAATAAATAGGTCATGGTCATTATACCAGTAAATCATGGTCATTACAAAAAGTCTTGTTCCATGGGGCACCTGGGTGGTTCAGGTGGTAGAGCATGCAACTCTTGATCTCAGGGTTGTGAATTCAAGCTCCATGTTGGGCATGATGCCTACGTAAAAAAAAAATATATATATATATGTATATATTAGCTAAAAAGTCTAGACATTTTCCATTTATGCCTGCGTCTTTTTCTAATATTTTGTCCTTAACATCTGATAGCCCTAGGAAGACTTATATTTCATCTAGACAATGAAATGTTATTTCAGAGTCATATGTATTATTCTCTTACAGTCTTAAAATCTCCATGCTCATTTTTATATCCTCCTTAGTCTTTGGTACTTAATTGAATGCTCCCCTTTTGTCTCAACTAGATTTCCTAAATATTTGTTTTTTGTTTTAAAGAAATGTTTTCCTTTGGAATAGTGTAGTAAGCTGAATAACACCCCCCCACACATCAGTGCACTATCCCCCCATGTGCATGCCCTACCCCTTCAATGTGCATGCCCTACCCCCCATGTGAATGCTCTGCCTCCTCCATAGGCGTGTCCTAATCTCCAGGGCCTGTGAACGTTATTTTACATAGCAATAGATTATTTGCAGATGTGATTAAATTAAGGATGTTTTATGATGGGAAGTTTATTCTGGATTATCCACAAAGTTAGTTGATGAATATAAAGTCCATATTTTTTAAAAATCACATTCCTACATAGTAGTGACAAACACTGAAAGAAAGTAGTTTCACAATAAATAACATTGACATCATCAAAAGTTAGAAAGAAAAAAATCTAATAAAAGATGTGCAAAAACTTCTGAAGAACATTATAAAAATATAATGAAAGATGTTAAAGAAAACTTAAAACAGAGAAACATACCATTATCTTGTGTGAAAATGTTACCGTAGAGATAGCATGGTTTTCCAAATTGATCTATAAATGCAATGCAATTCTGATTCAAACCCAACAGGAGTGTTTGTGGGATCTGACAAACTCACTCTAAAATTTATATTGAGGAACATAGAATAAAGCTAGCTAAGCTGCTGTTACAGAAAAATGATTTGGGAGTCTTGCTATAACACACATCAGATTTTACTCTAAAACTATACAGTAATCCCTAGTGTAGGCAGAAATAGGGAAATAGCACCAAGAAGCAAAATGGGTATCTCCTATGTACACCTACATGTATGTGGTAACTTGATAATGACCGAGGAGGCTTTCAGGACCTCAGGCAAAGTAATATGCTAAGATGACTGACCTTACATGAAAAGTGGTACTTCATGCTACACAGTGGCGGTGTTCACCCACATGCCCTCCAGCTAAGCTGGCGAGAGCATGGCCGTCGTCAGGCCTGCACCAGGCTGAGCCCTGAATAGGGCCAGTCACTTCCCCTTAGAGGAATGACATCCACAGTCACACAAGGTACTCTCTCAGTCAGCCCTTCTGTCACACATGGAGGTCTAGGAGAATTTTCCTAAGAGAACCAGATGGTAGTGGATAGCTCAGGGCCAGTTCATTAACCCTCCTGAAAAACTGAGTAAATCTGCATGCCTCTCGCACATTATTCATTCACTTACCAAGAATTTGTGAGTTCCCTTTACTCACGGCCCTGGTCCTGAGTGTGGAGGCTGAGGAGCCACCTCGACATCCCGTCTGGTACTGGTCACTCAGTGCTACATTGGTCTTGAGACAATAGAACCTATGTCCACTACAGGTAGAGAAACCGCTTCATTTTATAGTCTAGGAAACTAATACATGAAATGATTGAGTGACTCATTCTAGGAAACACAAAGTGGTATGACAGAAAGAGGGGTGGTTGGACACAGTGAAAAGCACTTGATTCTCTAAAGTTAGAAACGTCTGAATGTGAATCCTGCTTTGGCAACTTACCAGCTGAATGATTTCAGGTACTTACTTCACCTTCTCAAACCATTTGTCCTTACTTAATAAATCGAGAAAGATAATGTCTTTGCAAGATTGTTGTGAAGATGAAAGACAAAATATATAAAAGGTCTGGTATGTACTAAATTTAACTGAAGATTTCCAGTTTTTTCTTAATTTTATTACATTGCCTTTTTTTTTTTTTTAAGATTTTATTTATTTGACAGAGAGAAACACAGCCAGAGAGGGAACACAAGCAGAGGGAGTGAGAGAGGGAGAAGCAGGCTTCCCGCAGAGGAGGGAGCCCGATGTGGGACTCGATCCCAGGTCTCCAGAATCATGACCTGAGCCGAAGGCAGTTGCTTAACCAACTGAGCCACCCAGGTGCTCCACATTGCCTTTTTTAAAAAAAGATTTTATCTATTTATTTGAGAGAGGGGGAGGGAGCATGAGCAGGAGGAGGGGCAAAGGGAGAAGCAGACTCCTCACTGAACAGGAAAACCTGATGCAGGGCTTGATGCCAGGAACCCCAGATCATGACCTGGGCTGAAGGCAGATGCTTAACCAACTGAGTCCTCCAGGCTCCCCTACACTGCCTTTTTCTACAAAATTAATCTTGAAAGTAAAATCTATGTTGTATGAGTCCCCTGATTTCTCTGTAACACCCAGCCCAGTTCAGAGCATGCAATGAGAGCTCCAGGAATACATTTTTTTTTTTTAAATTAAAAAGGTTGTTTTCTGAAAGGACAACATTCGCTTCAATGAATGATGAATTTAAATCTACTCTCTTGTTTTTTCCATTCTTATTGCTTTATTAGGGGTCTTTTCTTTTACATATGTTTCCATATGTGGAAAAATGCCCCACAAACAAATATGATGTTAGTAATGAGTAAAATTTCCAACCTCTAAGAGGCTGGTGTTCTTGAACAAGATTTAGGAGCTCATATAGTTTTAATCACATGGAAAATAACGAAGTTCTTCCAAATTTCAATTTATACTTTAGTATAAAAACTCCACCTATCAGAACTGAAAAGATTTCCAGAAGCTGCCAGAGGGTAGCTTCTAGGGGTACTCTGGCCCAGTGCCACCGACAGGGTGAGAAAAAGTTCATGATTTTCCACTCTGTAGAGTCACGTGGACAAAGTCCTTTTGTCCAAGTGGCCTTGTCATGTGACACAGCTAAATATTTTTCGCTTGGCCTTCCCATCACGTCCAGAGTGTCATACCCTTAGAAGCAATTTGATATATGAATAATGGAAACCCACAGTGAAGCTCAAAGGAGTCACCAGTCAGTGGGAATTGTTCTGGGACTAGTCAACCAAATGCAGACATAGCCGAGTTTACTTAAAACAGACAAGGTGAGGAAAATTCAAATTGAGAGCTGAAGTCTGAAGTCGTTTAGGGCTCAGACATAAAAATAGAGCACTGGTCGGGTTATTGGAGGACAGAGAGTAAATGAGTTTATTTTGCTGGAGAACAGAGTTTGAATCAGAATGGAGTTCAGAGCATTTGAGGACTTGTTCATTTTACCGAAAGGAAGCAAAAGCAAACTGATAATTTATTGCACAGTAGAGAGCAAAAGAATTGGGAATTTATTTTCCCACAGGGCACGAATCAAAACATGCAACATTTTTTGTGTTTTGAAAAATAATCAGAGGGTTATTTGGCAGGAATAGTATTTTTAAATTCCTGCCGTAAGCTATTCATTTTCGCCTTCTCAGGCAGGCTTTGCTTCCTTTGGTAGACCCGACTACCTTATAGCAGCTTACTCACAGAACTCACAAAGGCCCGTGTCTGCTTGTTTTATTCTGCAGATTCTCAATCAGCTCTCATGAATGCTTGTTTTGACACTATCCCATTAGCAATTCTGTGTGCACTGTCCAAGCTCCTCCTCTCCTCCAGTAACAAATCCTCATTAGACTTCAATTTTTCAGCCATTTAAACCCCGACTACACATTTTAGAATATTATCTAGCTCAACTATTTGCCAAAATTAGATGGTAATTTTTTCAATAAAAGACAAGATTGTTGTGAAATAGCTCTATCATTTAATGTGTTAAAACAATATCCTTCTAAGAACAACATTATTGTGCGTTTTATAATTGTCAGGCTGTGGAGGGGGGCTTATTTTCTTTAAGGATTTCTTGAGAAGGGGCCATGTTCCAAGTCCTTATTACACTCTCTAATAGAAATAAAAGAGATAAAAGAGATAAAAAGAAGTTGTAAGGAGATGAGATATTCCTCCAGTGGTGTTCATTATGGAAATGATTCCTGTGTTCCCTGATGGAATCTGCTCCTTTTCACTTGTTTTCCCAGCTAATCAGGTGAGTAGATCCAAGGCCACTTTAAGACTGAATGAAGAAAACACACACCCGTCCCGCAGCTCTCTGGAAGGGCGTCCAGCAGCCTGAATCACTCAATTCTTTGCCATTATGCCAGATCCTTTTTTCATAGGGCCCTTGTGAATACTGATCTTATTGATCACTGGGGGGGGGCACCAGTGTGGCTCAGTCGATTAAGCATCCAACTCTCAGTTTCAGCTCAGGTTGTGATCTTGGGGTCATGGGATAGAGCCCCATGTCAGGCTCCACACACTCAGACCTTCTGCTTAGGGTTCTCTCTCCCTCTTTCTATCCCTCCCCTTGCTCATGTGCTCTCGCTCTCTTTCTCTAAATAAAAAAAATTAAATAAATCTTTAAAATAAAATTTTTTAAATGATGGCACTTAAATTTCTAAAGAGAGTAGTAATCTGGAGAGGGAATGTTTTTTTGAAGCTGCACAAACTTCAAAAGAAGATTAAGAAAACATCAGTTGGCCACCTCAACGTATGATGTTTAAGAGTGTCATGGAGATTATGGAGCATTGCACCCCAGTATCTCCCAAACTCACGTCCATTGGCGTTTATCCCCCTTTACATATTTCTCCTTGCTACAACCCCCTCACACCTCTCTGACAGTCAAACTGAAGAAAACCTACTGTGCCACAGCCAAGAATAGGTCATTCTGTATTAATGAAAGGTAAATTCTAGGAATCGTGCATTTTCTAGAGTTCTTCTTTGACTAACTTCTGGGGAAAAATGCCCTTCATCTCCTAAGATTCATTATGTGGAGCTGAGACCAATATGATGCTTCAGTGCTTGATATTTGAATCTAAAAATATGAGGCTTTGTTGCCCCTTTTAGCTTACAATGTGCTTTCTTTTATGTAATGTTTTTCAAACAGAGATAATCAAAGTTGAGATGGGGATGTACAAGATCAAAGAATAAACAGCATCCGTTTCATTCCCACTGGTGAAACATTTAAAATGTTACTTTGTATTAAAACAAACATATCTCTTATTAAATATAATGCATTCACATGAAATTTATCAGATAAACCATGATACATCAAAGAAATATCATGCCTAAAATTTGCAGCAATGAGCTTTGTCTGTAGCCAGCTAAGAGCATTAAGGATGCTTGGCAGAAATTTGAGTAGCGTAGGTATGGACTCCTTTTTTACCTGCTCAACATGTACATGAAATAGCATGTTTATTTTTTTTAAATATTTTATTTATTTATTTATTTGACAGAGATGGAGATCACAAGTAGGCAGAGAGGCAGGCAGAGAGAGTGAAGGAAGCAGGCTCCCTACTGAGCAGAGAGCCCGATGCAGGCCTTGATTCCAGGACCCTGAGATGATGACCTGAGCCGAAGGCAGAGGCTTTAACCCACTGAGCCACCCAGGCACCCCAAACAGCATGTTTATCCCTTTACAAAACAGAAAATTAAAGTTTGGAAAGTTGGTTTAAAAAAAAGTAAAGTTTGGAAGGTTGAACACTTCTCCAAGTCACTTTGTCACTTTCTACTTGACAGAACCTTTTCTGGCTGCTCCTCCGTGAGTAAGACCTTAGTCTACAGTGGTTGTCATGGTGTGGTGGACTGAATACGAGCCTTCCAAAGATGTCCACATCCAAATCCCCAGAATCCGTGAATCTGAGACCTTACATGGCTAAAGTGATTTTGCAAATATGATTAAGGCAAGGATTTTGACAGGGGGAAATTATCCTGGATGAGTCACATGAACCTTATATAACCATAGAGTCTCTTAAGAGGTGGGAAGGAGGACCAGAGTTAGAGAGAGAGGAGATATGAGGATGGAAATAGAGGTCAGAGAAGAGAGAAGATGCTGCACTGCTGCCTTTGTCTATGACAGAAGGGACCACAAGTCAAGAAATGTGGACAATCTCCAGAGGTAGACAAGGATGTCAAGGCAAACAAAATAAAACAAAAACTGGTTTTCCCCCAAAGCCTACAGAAAGGAACACAGCCTTACCAAAACTTGATTTTAGGCCCATTTCATGCTTCTCACCTGCAGAGAATACATTTCTACTAGATTAAGCCTTTAAGATTGTAGTGATTTGTTACAGAAGCCGCAGAGAATTAATATGCCTGGTAAGGCTCTCACAGCCCCCCAGTTTTTCTCTCATCTTCATGGCTCTTATTAAGGCTATCTTATGGTTTTATTTTAATAATTTTGATTTATCACATTGCTACATACACATAGCTTTTAGCTCTATTAAGAGTTCCATAAGTTTTTTATTCCATTAAAATCAGATGGACAAGTGTGGGTGAGAAGGTAAAGAAATCGGACCTCTTGGACTGGTTGGAATGTAAAATGGTGCAGCCACTAAGGAATTGCTAATAATAGGTTAGTGGGTTCAAGTTAAGTTAAACATGGAATTTCCAAATGACCCAGGAATTCCACTTTTGGGTGTATACGCTAAAGTACTGCAAACAGGCGTTCAAACAAAAATCTACTCACAAACGTTCACAGCAGAGCTATTCACAATAGCTAAAAGGTGGAAACAAACTCAAATGTCCATCAACTGATGAATGGATAAACAAAATGTGGTATATCCATACAAGGGAATAGTATTCAGTCCTAAAAAGATATGAAGCACTAATAAATGCTACAGTGTGGACAAACCTTGAAAACATTCCACAAAGTGAAAGAAGCAACTTACAAAAAGACATATGTTGTTTGATTCTGTTTATATGAAATATCCAGAGTCCACAGACTCATAGAGTCAAGAAACAGGTTCGTGATTGCCAGGAACTGGGAGGAGTGAGGAGTGGAAAGTGACTGCTTAATGGGTTATGAGACCTCCTTTTGGATTGACGAAAATATTCTGGGGATGAGATAGTGGTGATGATTGCACAACTTTGTGAATGTAGTAAATAGTGTTAATGGTAAATTTTATGTGATGTGTAATTTACCATAATAAATTTTTTAAAAAAGACAAATGGAAGTAAAAATCTTTAAAGACAAAGTATAATAAACTAGCTGACTTCTGCTCCATTGATCTGTAGCTCCCAGTTCTCCAGTCCAAAAGCTTCCAGTTAAACTTTTGGTTTTCAGGTAACTGATTATTTGGATATTTTCTACATATTTCCAAATAACATGCTTATAGTGTACTGGCATCTATGGATTTATAAATTTCGACATTATCTGTTGTTTTCCAATTATAGTATGTAAAAGTTTAGTTCCATTTTTAGTAATTATAGTTTAAAGACCCAAGGACCTTTTTGTTCTTTGACTTTGTGTTTTTGCACAAAGAGCTATCTCGTACTTCCTAATCAATACAATATCTTCTTTCTCAAGAATGTATGATTATTTTCAGTTTTATTCTGCTCCCTGCCTTGTCTCTGTTTTATCCAAGTCCTTACTTCTTTATTTGTTTCCTTCTCTGTCCCTCATGTTGAAGATTTTCTTCAAATATCTATGATTCTTGACTGCCAGTTCATGCTTAGGACCGAGGCACTAAAAATTTGGCCGGCAGAGTGATAAGCCAGTTGGAACTCTTAGGAGGGAAACTCATATGTCAGTATCTTAAAGTCTTTTCTCTGGGGACCCTTGGTTTCTGCAGAGAAAACTTCTTTATCTTTGTATTCCTATATGGAGTAGGGGTGGGGGTGATAGACAAGACTGGGGCCCTTCTGGCATTCCACTAATAACTATGTCCCTTTCTCTGCACCTTGTACCACTCTGATTCCATGTCTCCAGGGAATAAACCGCTAGTCTCCTGAGAAAGGCATGGGAGTTTAACAGATTTTTCCACAGATCCCCTATTCCCACCCTAGGGCTTTATCCCCGCCCTGTACAACCAGAGCCTCTCAGCCTTCCCCTCCCCAGAGGCCTGCTAATTCAAGTGAGTGCATTTCTCAGCAGTGTTCTTTCTGTTAGGACACTGCTTCGTTGACTCCTCTATCCTCTATCAACAAAGTGCTGGCATTTCTTGCTCACCTTTTGATTCCTTTATCTCACTTTAGTGGGGTTCCCATAGGGAGATAAGATGATTTGGTGTGTTTAATTTACTGCTTTAATTGGAAATCAGATGCACTTGCTTTGGTGGAAATACAGCACTCACGTGTCTGGTCTCAATTGCTCCTCGCAGACACACAGTGAGGGTGGCCAATATGATGTCTGAAATTTCACAGCTAAGGAATGGAAATTCAAAAAAAAATTAACTTGCCCAAGACCACCCAGCTGGTAAGTGGAAAAGCCAGGATTTGAAGGCAAGTCTTTAACTCTAAGAATCTTCAGTAATAACAGTGATAATAACATCAAGAAAGGCTAACACTTATATAACACTTACTATGATGGTAGGCAGAATAATGGCTCCCAAAGATGTCCCTGTCCTAATCCCTGGGGCCTGTGAATATATTATGATACAGGGCAAAGAAGAATTAAAGGCAGATTTTTGTCCTGGATTATTTGTGTGGTCCCAATGTAATCACAAGATTCCTTAAAAGTGGAAGAGGAAGGTAGAAAAAGACAGTCAAAAGGAGACATGATTACAGAAGAAAGACACGGAGAGATGCATTGTTGTTGGCTTTGAAAATGGAGGAAGAGTGCCCATGAGCCAGGATATGTGAATGATTACTACAAGGTAGAAAAGGAAAAGGAACACTGCCTTCCTGTGCCCAGAGTCTCCAGAAAAGAACACAGACTTAACAACAATTCAGTTCTAACCCAGTGAAACCTGTGTGGAGCATTTGACCTCCAGAACTGTCAGACAATAGGTTTGTGTTGTTTATGCCTCTAGGGTTCTGTCGATTTGTTGTAGCTGCCATAGTAAACTAACACACTATATGCTGGGAATTTGGGCATATCCATATAATAGAATACTGAACAATAAAAAGGGATAGTGAAACATATAAAAATGGGTGACTCTCAAAAATACGCTAAGTGAAAGAGGTCAGATGCAAAAGAGGGCACACTGTATGATTCTGTTTATATAAAACTCTAGAGAAGACTAATCTATAATGATAGAAAGCAGGTCAGTGTTTGTGTGGGTTGGAGATTTCAAGATTAAGTGGAAACAAGTACAAGGGAGCATTTTAGGATAATGGAAATGTTCCTTTATCTTGGTAGTGTTGGTGGTTATACAAGCATATACATTTATAAAAACTCACAAACACTTAAAATGAATACATTTCACTGCATGCAAATTATATCTCAATAAAACTGATTTTTTAAAAATGTAAAAAGTCTCACAGCTAAAGTAATAAGGTAGTCCAACTCCAGAGTCTGTACTCTCCTCACTAGACAATGCCACCTGTCAGTACTATTTGGACATTATTAAACCCAAAGCTTTATCCCTAATTGTGTGGGTTAAAATCCTTTGACACATCTCCCATCAAGGGGCAGAGTCTTGTTTCCTGTGAATTTGGGCTGCCCTTTGAGCACTCCAATCAACTGAGTAAATCAGAAAGGGCACTTTTCCAGTTCTGGGATAGCCCTTAAGAGACTGGCAGCTTCTATGTCAGTCCCTTAGAGCCCAGGGATGCCTTACAAGGTCAAACCACCCTGTTTCCACCCACTCCATTGGTAAGAGAGGGGTCCCACTGAGCCCAGCTGATTGCCATTCTTCAAAAGATACTAAGTATGTGAGTGAGAATGTCTTAGACCCTTCAGACCAGAAAAGCCCTGGGTGAGACCTCACTGAGTGACCCCCCACACAACATCACCTAGTATAGTCTCATAGACATCACATAGCTCACTCGGCAGACCCACAAAATCATGATTCATCATAAGATGGTTATTGTTTTAAAAGCTCAAGTCTTGGGGTACTTTGTTACGCATCAGTAGTTCACTGGAAAATGATTAAAGGGCATTCCCATTTCTGTTGCCACTGGGATTTCATTCAAGGCTTCACGGAAACCTTTCTCTGTAGTATTCCAGATGTGTCACTATAGTTGTCCCACTCGTGGACTTAATGAAGGAGGAACAGCTGAATTATGGAGGCCCATCATCATTTGTTACATCGAATCCATAAATAAAAAGAACTGTGAAAATAGAACTACCAGGGTCCCCTGCTCAGTGACTGTATCTGGGCTGCTGATGGGTCTTTGCTACATTTAAGGTAAGGTGTAGGTGACCCATAGCACACCTCATCCAAAGATCAAGGAAACTTGAGATTTTGTGTAGTGACTAGATATTTATAGAGTTCTCCTATGAAAAGTAGCCTCTCTGAAACTGAATCATCTCCTGGATACGTATAAGACATTGGCTGCGTCAGAATGAAGATATTTTCTGAAATGTTGGGCAACATCTGACTTCAGCATCTGTCTTAATGCAGCATGATAAATAGAAGGCACTGATGCTTCACTTTATGGGCGCAGAACTCTGCTTAGCAGCAAAGTGCCAGCTGTCCCTAAGCTCCAATTGCTCACTACTCAGGAACCGTCAGTGTACAAAATAGAACGATGTGCGGACTGGCAGCCAAGCCTTGGACGATGCTGCAGATTTAAGAATTGCCAGGACTAGCAGAATACCTTTCAGATAAAAATGCTTCCATTTGTTATCATTTCTAAGCATATTTTCAGATAACTAAAGTTTTTAAAATGCTTGTGTGCATTTGCAACAATTCAGACTGTTGATCTACAATCTGAAAAACAATGTCGAATGTGAATCCTTAAGTAATCTGTCAATACTATTAGTAATGCCAGGTCACGTGACTCCCTGCATAAAAGCCCTAAGAGCCACTTACTAAAAACTATTCAACCCGGCCTAAAAATTTTGATGTGATCTCTCCACTGCCAACCTCTGTCCCCGATGTTGTCTTTCCCTTCACTATTCTCTAGTCACAGGGGCCTTTATTAAGCACGTATTATGTGCCAGGCTCTGTGCCAAGCTCCTTAGAGTCATTATCTGATTTAATATTCTTAACAGCATTGGGAAAGAGATATTGTTATTGTCATTTATAGTTAAATTAAGACCCAGAAATTACATTACTTAGTCAAGGTGACATAAATACTGAATGTTGGAGCCAAATATTTAACTCTCTGGGTACTGATTCAACTCCCAGTTGTGCATCTTCTCTGAATTCAGACCATATATCCAACTGCCTTACTCAAGTGGTATCTCCACTTGAATCTCCTCCCAAGTTCAATGGCACCACGCAGTTGCTGAAGACCAAAGTTTAGTTGCCCTCCAGTTCTCTCCTTCCCTCTCCAACAGCACTCAGTTTCTCAGCATTTCTTGTCAGGTTTCTTTCCAAAACATAACCTGAATCTGGCCTAAGCTGGGCCATCTTCAATTTCCCACCTGAGCCAAGAATCTCCTAATTGGTCACCTGCTTCCTCTCATCCATTTGTCAGACGGTGGCCATTAAAGGTCCTTGTGAAGCCTATTCACTCACTCCTTAACACTCACTCACTCCTCCAGTGACTTCTTTCACCACACTTATAATAACAATCCCTGCCAGTTCTCAACCTCTCATGGTTTCTTTTTTGTTATTATTGCTGTTGGCATCTGGACAGAAAGCAGAGAGTTGTGTCATTTACACTCCTTAGTTGGTGGTACATGATATTGTCCATCCACATAAGATCCTCCTCACTTAGTGTCCATTGGCTTGTTTACTTCCTGTTTATTTGTTTGTTTGTTTTTAGGGAAAGAGAGCACTTGCAAGGAGTAGAGGGGGAGGTGGGGGAGGGGAAAGAATCTCAAGCAGACTCTGCACTGAGCACGGAGCCCCATGATGGGGCCTGATCCCACAACCCCAAGATGATGACCCCAACTAAAACCAATAGTCAGATGCTTAACCAACTGAGCCACTCAGGGGGCGCCTGGGTGGCTCAGTTGGTTAAGCGACTGCCTTCGGCTCAGGTCATGATCCCAGAGACCTGGGATCGAGCCCCACATCGGGATCCCTGCTCGGTGGGAAGCCTGCTTCTCCCTCTCTCGCTCCCTCTGCTTATGTTCCCTCTCTCCCTGTGTTTCTCTGTCAAATAAATAAAATCTTAAAAAAAAAAAAAACTGAGCCACTCAGGCATCCCTGTTTATTTCTTTTTATCCAAATTCCACATTTGCATTTCCTGTCCAGAATGTGAGCAATCATTCTAATGTGTTTTGCACACATTATTATAAATTGTGCATTGATGGTTTATAGACATACATTGTGGGGTTTTTTTGTTTTTTGTTTTAAGATTTTATTTATTTGACAGAGAGAAACACAGCCAGAGAGGAAACACAAGCAGGGGGAGTGAGAGAGGGAGAAGCAGCTTCCCGCCGAGCAGGGAGCCTGATGTGGGACTCGATCTCCGGTCTCCGGGATCATGACCTGAGCCGAAGGCAGTCACTTAACCAACTGAGCCACCCAGGCGTCCCATAGACATACATTGTTAACTTATGTAAATGATACTGTGGAATAAATCACATGCTGCTTCTGACTTTTTTCACTCAGCGTCGTGTTTTGAAGATCAGTCCGTGCTGCAAGTTGCATGTTGCCTCTAGTCCAAGTCTTCTGGCGGCTGTGTAGAACCTGGTTCAACTACTACCTTAGACTATCTGCTCCCTGAAGGACAGACAGACATCCAGGTTAGAAGGGCTCCCACTTCTCAGCACCATAAACAATAAACAACCTATTTTGGGGAACTTGTGTAAGAACCACTTTGCAACACGTGTCAGAGTGGAATTGCTGGGCAATCTTGTATATTTCATTTGACATGTACTGCCAAATCCCTCTCCAGAATGCCTACAACCTCGGTTCCCCGAGTAGTGTGTAATGCGGCCAATATCTCCTCCTGCCAATGTCCTGCCAACATTAAACATTACCCAACTTTCTGAATTTTGCCCACTCCAGTAGGTGGAAAGTTAATGACAGCCCATGAATTTGAGCATCTTTGATGTGAGATAGCTTTTTAGGCTTTCTTTTCTGGGATTTGCCTGCTCATCTCCTTTGCCTATCTTTTTCCACCAGGATTATCAATTTTTCTGGTTGATTTTGCAAGACTTTTTTGTAAATTCTGGATATAGTTCCCTGATTGATGTAAACAATGAAAACATTTTCTCCCAAACTGTCATCTGTTAACTTTATCAGTGATATTCCTTTTTAGAATAGCAAATTTTGCTTTGATAAAATTGATCATTATTGGGGCACCTGGACGGCTTAGTTGGTTAAGCAACTACCTTCGGCTCAGATCATGATCCCGGGTACCCAGGATCAAGCCCCACATCGGGCTCCCTGCTCTGCGGGAAGCCTGCTTCTCCCTCTCTCACTCCCCCTGCTTGTGTTCCCTCTCTGGCTGTGTTTCTCTCTGTCAAATAAATAAATAAAATCTTTAAAACAAATTGATCATTAGTGCTTCTGAATATTTTTAGGCAGTCCTTTCTCACCATCAAGATGCAAATAATAAAGGCTTTTTGTTTCTCCTTTGTAATATTTGCACCTTTATTTTCCTTTTCTGATGGCTTGGAAAAGACTTCCAGTGTTATGGTACACCCTAGCAACAATAGTGAGTCTCCTTTTCTTGTTCCCAATCTATCTAGAGGTAGATTAAGAGGTAGATCCCTCTTAATGTTTTCCAGGAGTATAGTTTTTGTTGTGGGTTTTAAATTAAAGTGAGTCCTTTCAGTTCCTTGTTTCCTGATAAGCTTATCATAATAAGTATTGACTTATTTATCGTTAATCAAATGCTTTTTCTACATCATTTGAGATTAACAATATGTTAATAAATATTTATAAATATTTAATATGTTAATAAAAATATTTTAAAATGTTTTAGTAGTGTTCATAAATATTTTTAAGCTTTATTTATTTATTTGGAGGGGAGGGGCAGAAGGCGAGGGAGAGAGAATCCCAAGCAGTCTCCACACTGAGCACAGAGTCCCACATGGGTTTCAAACCCATGACCCTGAGATCACCACACAAGCTAAAACCAGGAGTCAGAAGCTTATCCAACTACATTACTCAGGTGCCCTGTTAATAAATACTTAATAAATATTTTAATAATATTTATACATCGGTCTACTAATGTGGTAATTTATGTTGATAGATTTTCTGATGTAAAACTATCCCTCCATTCCAGAGATAAAAGGGATAATTAACATTTTATTGAACATTTTTTTGCATGTGTGGCTATAAGTATAATAGACCTATCATTTTCTTTGTCTATGTGTCTTGTGTGCTATCCTTATCTACCTGTGAAGTCAAGATTATACTCACCTCACGCAATGATCCAGGGAATTCATTTCCTATGTTGTGTAAATACTTGTATAAGATAGACATTAACTGTCTCTTGAAATGCCAGTAACACTAATCTGTGCCTGAGGTTTGGGGGGATGGTTTACCTTATAGATACCATTTTAGTGGGTAATTGTTGGTGACTACTGATGTATTTAAGTTCTCCATTTCTTCTTGTGCTAATTTTGAGATCTTGTAATTTCTTGGCATTTCTCTATTACATACAGATTTTCAAGTGCTATAATACTCTTTTGTTATTTTTTAAAATCTTGATCGAGACTGACATTATTTCTGCTTTTTAATTTTTTATTTCCATTCCTCTCTATTACCTTTTATTAAGTAAACATTTTATTGTAGTATAGCATATACATGGAAAGGTATATATCATAGGTGTATAGTTCTGTGAATTTTGGTGAAGTACATATCTAGGAATAGACATGGTGGATCAAGCCTACACATGTACACAAAAATATGTGTACAAAAATTATCACAGCAACAGTATAATTGCCAAAGGTGAAAGTAATCTAAATGTTCATTGATGATAAGATAAAGAAATCTTAGTATGTTTCTGCCATGGAATGCTACACAACAATAAAAGAATAAACTACTACCACACATAAAAACATGGATAAAATGCACAACATGATATTGGGCCAAAGAAACCAGACAAAAAGGAATACATGCTATATGATCTTATTTATATAGAATTCAAAATATGCAAAACTAAATTATGATTATGAAAATCAGAATAATGGTTAACTTTGTTGGGGTGGGGACTGGGCGGGGCCTGAGGAAAGGTGCTAGGGTGTCAGTAATTGTTGATGTCTTGATCTGGGTAGGGTTTATAAAGATGTATTCAATTTGTAAAATGCAATGAACTGGGACATCTGGGTGGCTCAGTCAGTTAGTGTCTGCCTCAGCTCAGGAAATGATCTCAGGGTCTTAGAATCAAGCCCTGCTTTAGGCTCCTGGCTAAGTGGGGAGCCTGCTTCTCCTTCTTTCTCTACCTGCTGCTCCCCCTGCTTGTGCTCTCTCTCTTGCTCTGTCAAATAAATAAATAAATCTTTTAAAAAAGAAAGAAAAGAAAATTCAATCAAAGTGAAAGATGTCAGTGTACTTCCTTCAGAATCAGAGAATCTGGTACTCAAATAAAAAGAAAGACAAGGAGAGATTTCTAAATAAGATACAAAAAATCCAAATTAATCAACTTTCAGATTAATTTTAGAAAGCTTTAGTGGAAAATATAGAATTTCCATAAACCATTAAACATTTACACAAATCAATAATATACATATTCATAAAGAAAACTTTCTAAAGTGAGGTTATAAATTACCCACTAAAATTAAGAATAAATAACAAAATGTTAACCAACAGTAAGATGCATTAACTATATGGAAATTTAAAAAACACTTCTAGGGGTGCCTGGCTGGTTCAATCAGTAAAGCCTGTAACTCTTGATCTTCCAGTTAATGAGTTCAAGCCCAACATTGGGCATAGAACTTACCTAAAAACACACACAAGCACATTCCTAAATAGTCATTAGATCAAGAAGATCTCAAAGCCAAAATCATAAACTTTGTATAGAAAGCAATGAGAGGGAGAACTTGTCATACATGAAACATGTACTCAGAGCTTTAAAAAAACAGTCATAATGCCCTTATTGTTTTAAATAAGAAAGATGAGGGGCACCTGGCTGACTCAGTCGGTAGAGCATGTGACTCCCTATCTTGAGGTGGTAAGTTTGAGTCCTACATTTGGTATAGAGATTAGCTAAAAAATAAAATCTTTAAGGGGTACCTGGGTGGCTCAGTCAGTTAAGTGCCTGTCTTCAGCTCAGGTCATGATTTCTCCTTCTCCTTTTACCCCTCACCCCTGCTCATGCACACGTGCTCTCTCTCTCTCTCTCAAATAAACAAATAAAATCTTTAAAAAATAATGATAATTGTGGTGCCTGGATGGCTCAGTCAGTTAAGCATCTGACTCTTGATCTGAGCTCAGGTCATGATCTCAGGGGTGAGAGTAAAGCCCTGCATTGGGGTCCACACTGAGTATGGAGCCTGCTTGAGATTCTCTCTCCCCCTCTCCCTCTACTGATCCCCTGCCCCCTTCCACCCTCCCCACCCCCGCTCATGCATGTGCATGTGCTCTCTCTCAGGAAAAATAAAAAATAAGATTAAAAGATGAAGAGGAAAACTTTTTTTTTTTTTTTGCCATTTAGGGAGAATTTATAGAAATAAAAATTGAACCTAACCAAATGAGAAACAAAATTTAGTAGAACTGTAAGTGAACCCAAATGTTGGTATTTCAAAAGAATCAATAATATACATAACCTGTTGCAAACTTGCTTAAGGAAATTAGAAAGTAAAAATAGAAAAGATTAGGAGTGAAAAAAGAGACAAACTACAATATAGGAGTTTCTTAAAATTACAAAGTGAAATTACACACAACTCTATTGCCATAAGCATGCAAATCTAGAAGAGGTAGATAATTTCTCAGTAAAATGTAAATGACCAAAATTAACCCAAGAAGAAGACAAAAAACTTTGAATAGACTAATTAGCACAGAAGATACTAAAAAGGTCAAAAATATCTTTCACTAAAAATGTTTCCTACTGGTTTCATAGCTGAAATATATCTAACCTTTAAAGAACAGCTAGTTTTTATGGCATTTAAATGATTCTAGGCCATAGGAAAAAAATATAAAAGTTTCTGGTTGATTTTACAAAACCTGAACACCTTTAATACCAAAACTTAGTGAAAAAAGGATAGAAATAGATAACTGTAATCTCCCTTAGGTACATAAATGCAAAATTTTCTTTTGAGAAAAACAAATAGTGTCTAACAGTGTGATAAGAGAATATAACAAGATGAATAGTTAAGATTTATTCAAGGAATGCAAAGGTGGTTGTACATTAGGAAGTCTAACAAAATAATTCTTTAGAGCAACAAGGGCAAAATGTGATCATATCAAAGACATTACCAAGAAAAGGCATTTTTTTAAAGATTGTTATTTATTTATTTGACAGAGAGAGGCACAGCGAGAGAGGGAACACAAGCAGGGAGTGTGGGAGAGGGAGAAGCAGGCTTCCCATCAAACAGGGAGCCCGATGGGGGGCTCGATCTCATGACTCCAGGATCATGACCTGGGCCAAAGGCAGTCACTTAACAACTGAGCCACCCAGGCACCCCCTCCCAAAAGGCATTTAATAAATCCGACAATCATTCCTATAACACTCCAGGGAAGCGATGGGACTTCCAGAAGTTTGAGTGAGGAGCTCAGCAAATACTATCCCCAAAAAGTAATGATAAAACTGGACAAAATTGTTAAAAGACACACACACACACACACACACACACACCCTTCAAATTTTAGAAATTAGCCAAAGCATACACAATACATTGAAAGGCATTATTTACTTCTGGTTACATTCCTTGTGAAGTCTCTTTTTCTGATATTAATATAGCTATGTCAATATACTTTAGCTCAGTGTTGTTGATCTTTTTGCTTGTAACCTTTTTGTGTCTTTATATAAAAGGTGGATTTCTGGGGCGCCTGAGTGGCACAGTGGGTTAAGCCTCTAC
>PITA01001100.1:0-43810 GCA_004023965.1 Spilogale gracilis
CCTTGCCCCGGGCTTAGCTGTGTTTAGCTTCTTTCTAGCCCCAATTCAGGCCGTAATCTGCTGTTATTCCTCACTCACAGAGCACTTTCCTTTTCCGGTATTTGTTTTCAATGGCTCAGCTCTGCGGGCTTCCTCCCCCACTCCCCTGTCTCTGGGGGCAAGCCTCCAGACCCTCCAATTTGTTTCTACCTTTTTGCCAATGTTCTTTGTCTCTCGTGGCGGTCCAGAAGTGGGAAATATCGCATTTCAGGCTGGTTTCATGGGTGTTCACGGTGGTCTTGTAGTGGTTTTTTTTGTTGGAATTCAGCTCTCTTCAGGGAACTCCCTGAAATGCGGTCACCTGGCCTTCCGCCATCTTGACCCTCTTCTGACCATTGATTTAAGGCACATCAAATGCCACGAAGAGATATAGCTAACATAAGTCATGAATTTGAAACAATTAATTTTTTAATTGACTGGAAGAATATAACTTCCCATTTTTCCCTTCTGCACAAGAGCTAGGTACATCACAATAGGTCACAACAGTTGTTGATCTGATTTCAAGTCAAATAATTTCAGCAGAAACGAGAGAGTTCCTTTTACATGCCAATTTTCTAGGTACTTATGACAAAAAAGACCCCTGCCTCATGAAGCTTACCCTCTATTAGGTGCCACCAGACAATAAACAATATATACAGCAATTAAACTTTGTGATTTAGTAGAAGGGGATAAGTACTATTGCCAAAGAGAACCAAAGTGTAAGAACAGTAAACTGGTAAAGAAAAAGAGAAGGGAAAGGGGAAGCGGAGAAAAAAAAGAAAAGAAAAGAAAGAAAAAAGAAAAAAAAAGTGATAAATACTACTGTCAAAGAGAACCAGAGCATAAGAGCAGTTAACTGGTAAAGGAAAGGGGAAGGGGAAGAGGAGGAAGGGAAATGGGAAGGGAAGGGGAAAGGGAAGGGGAGGAAAGGAAAGAGGAAGGGCAAGGGGAAGGAAAGAAAAGAAAAAAAAAGAAAAGAAAAAAGAGAAAAGGAAAATAAACTATTCAGAAATTATTGCAATAGGGCAAAAAATATGCCAGTACAAAGATGGGCTCAATACTGAATACAACAAGGAAAGTATGAATTTATAGCCAGGCTGTGGGGTGGAGGGGTCTGTGGAAGGACAATTCCTAAGAGGAAGCATCAGGAGTAAAAAAAAGATTTCTAGTTAAGTCAGCTTGATAGGATTCTTGCTGAAGGCAGGCCAGGAAGATCAGATACCACCTGGGGGGTGGTGCAGGACTAGGAACTCGATCAGCAATCTTGCTACACTGTTTTAGCAAGAGCAAGGCCCAATGAGATAGGGTCTAGTCTGAACAAGAGCTCAGTGGAACCTGTCTAGAGTTTGGTCAAGAAGGGCGTCACTGTCACTGTGTAAAAAGGAAAAAGTAGAGAAAAGGTGAGGAATAAGGGAAAATTGTTGCTCTATTAGAATAGTCAGACTTCTGTGAGAACAGAGAATTTGCCAAACCACATCTCAAAGGAGAGATTTTTCAGTCAGAAGAAACAGCCCAAACATTGGTTCCAGAAAGAGTATCCGTAGCAACTTAGGAAATGAGAAAGTCAGTGCGGTGGGAGCAGAGTGAGCAAAGAAAAGCAGATGGAATTAGAAATTCCATTAGAAATTTCTTCACTTGTTTCATTCCAGAGTTAAACAAGACTTATTTGATCAAATTTATCTCTTTCAAAAATCACTTCCACAACTAGCATGATAACCAAATGAATATAGGAAATATTTTGATATTTATTACTCCCCATAATGTTAATGGCAAATGGCATTTATTATTTAAGTATATTATTTCATGATAATGGATCTCATTTAGAGTTATAGAAGATTAAAGGACAAGACCCAATCACATGCAGTTTAAAAGAGACTCACCTCAGTTTTAAGGACACATGTAGATAGAGTGAAAGAAAGAGAAGATGGTCCATACAAATGGAAACCAGAAGAAAGCTGAAGTAGTATACTTACATAAGACAAATAGATTAAGACAAAGACTCTAATAAGAGACAAGGAAGATCATAGCAGAAGAACGTAAGAAGAGGTAATAGCATTTATAAACATTTACGCACTCAACATAGGAACACCTAAATATACAAAGTAACTATTAATTGACTGAAAAGAGGAAATAGACAGCAAAACAGTAATAGTTAAGGACCCCACTTTCATCAGTAGATGGATCAACCAAACAGAAAATGAATAAGGAAATTTTGGACTTAAGCGAAATGTAGATCAGATAGACTTAACATGTATTTAAAGAACATTTTATATAAAAGCAACAATATATACATACTTCCTGCATACACATGGAACATTCTCAAGGAGAAATCATATGTTAGACTACAAAGAAAAGCCCTAATAAATTTAAAAAGATTGAACACATATGAAGCATCTTCTCCAAACACAATGGTATGAAGTTAGAAGCCAATTACAGGAAACAGTGGAAAATACAAAAATATGTGGAAATTAAACAACATGCTTCTGAACAACCCATGGGTCAATGAATAAGTCAAAAAAGAAATCTCAAAATATTTCAACAGAAATGAAAATAGAAATACAACATACCAAAGCATATTGGAGGGAACAAAAGCAGTTCTATGGGTGAGGTTCATAGTACTCAATGTCTAAGTTAAGAAAAAAAATCTTCAAATAAACAACCTAACATCACACCTCAAGGAGCTAAAAAAAGAAGCTCACATGAACCAAACTAGAATGAGAAATCCTAAAATATGTATGTAAGCACCAAAGATCCCAAATATCAAAAGCAAACTTGAGAAACAAGAACAAAGCTGGAAGTGTCACAATCCCAGATTTCAAGATATACTACAAATCTGTAGCAATCAAAACAGTAAGGTATCATCACAGAGACAGACACATAGATCAACAGAACACAATAAAGAGCCCAGAGATAAATCCATGACTATATGGTCAAGTAATCTTACCACCACAAAGGAGGCAAGACTATACAATGGGAAAGGACAGTCTCTTCAATAAATGGTGCCAGAAAACTGGACAGCCACATGTACAAGAATGAAGCTGGACCACCTTCTGACACCACACACAAATAAAAACTCAATATGGATTAAAGACATAAATGTGAGACCTGAAACTATAAAAATACTATAAAGGAACGTAGGCAGTAATTTCTCTGACAAGGCTTGTAGCAACATTTTTCTTGTTATGTCTCTTCAAGAAAGAGAAAGGAAAGCAAAAATAAACAATTGAGACTACACCAAAGTAAAAAGCTTTTGCACAATAAAGGAAACCATCAACAAAACAAAAAGGAAACCTAATGAATGGGAGAAGATATTTGCAAATCATCTATTTGATAAGGGGTTACTATCTGTAATATGTAAAGAGCTTACACAATTCAACACCGAAACACACACGCACACACACACCTGATTCAAAAGTGTTTGGAGAACCTCAACAGACATTTTTCCACGAAGACATACAGATGGCCAACAGACACATGAGAAGATGCTCAACATCCTTAATTAGGGAAATGCAAATCAAAACCACCATGAGATATCACCTTCACCATTTGATATGGCTAAAATAAAGAAGACAAGAAATAACAAGTGTTGGCGAAGATGTAGAGGAAAAGGAACTTTTGTGCACTGCTGATGGAAATATAAACTGGTACAGCTACTGTGGATAACGGTATGGAGATTCCTCAAAAAATCAAAAATAGAAATACCATATCATCCAATAATTTCACTGCAGAGTGTTTATACAAAGAAAAAGAAAACACTAATTTGAAAAGATATGTGCACCCCTCTGTTTATGAGAGTATTATTTATAGTAGCCAAGATATGGAGCAAATCAAGTACCTATCAATAAGCAAATGGATAAAGAAAACATGGTATACAATGGAAGATAAAAAACCATATGAATAAACAAACAAAAAGCAGAATCATACCCATAAATAGAACTGATGGTTGCAGAGAGGTGGTGGTGGAGGTGGGGCAATATGAGTGAGAAGAAGAGAGGGAGGGGCACCCGGGTGGCTCAGTTGGTTAAGCCACTGCCTTCAGCTCAGGTCATGATCCTGGAGTTCCAGGATCAAGTCCCGCATCAGACTCCCAGCTCCACGGGGAATCTGCTTCTCCCTCTGAGCTTCTCCCCTCTCATGCGCACACGCTCTCTCTCTCTCTCTCAATAAATAAATAAAATATTTTTTTTAAAAAAAGAAAAGGATAAAGGGATATAGGCTTCCTGTTATGGAATGAATAATCAAGGCACAGCGTAAGGAATACAGTCAATAATATTGTAATAGTGATGTAATGGAACAGACGGTATCTACACTTGTGGGGAACATACATAAGGTATAAACTTGTCAAATCACTAAGCTGTACATCTAAAATTGATATAATGCTGTGTGTCAACTCAGATTTTTTAAGAAATTAAAAAAAAGCAACCCAACATTAGTAAAAGGAAGGATATAACAAAGACCAGAGTGGAAATCAATGAATTAGGAAAAAAAGAGGAGAGTAGAAAAGATCAGTTAGGTTAAAAGCTGGTTCTCTGAAAAGATAAATGATAGACAAACCATTAGCCAGACTCTCCATGAAAAGAAGACAGAAGGCTCAAATAAAATAAAAAATGAAAGAGATGATACAACTGTTACCACAAGAATACAAAGGATCATAAGACCACAATAAACAACTACATGGCAACAAATTGGACAATCTAAAAAAAAAAAAAAAGGATCAATTCCTAGAAGCACACAACCTACTAATATTAAATCATGAATTAAAAGAAAATCAGGGCAGACCAATCACTACTAAGAAAATTGAATGGATAATCAAAAATCTCCTAACACATGTAAGTCTATGACCAGATGGCTTTCTTGTTGAATGCGAGTAAACACTTAAAGAATTATCAACAATCTTTGTCAAATTCTTAGAAAAAATAAAAGAGGGTGGAATACTTCCAAATTCATTCTATGGGGCCAGCATTACTCTGATACCAAAACCAGACCAGGACACTACAAAAAAAGAAAATCACAGGCCAACATCCCTGATGAACATGGATGTAAAAGTTCTCAAAAAAAATTAGCACACTTAATTCAACAACACATAAAAAGGATTACACACCACAATCAAGTGGGACTTATTTCAGGGGTATAAAGATGGTTTAATGCTCACAAATCAGTCAATGTGATCTATCACATCAATAAAATGGAATGATTGTATGATTTTTGTACTCTTTAATAGATGCAGAAAGCACATTTGACAAAATTTAATAGCCTTTCATTAAAAACTCTCAACAAAATGGGTATAGAGGCAACATACCTCAACATAATAAAGGTCATTGATGATAAGCCCACAGCTAAGATCACACTCAACAGTGAGAGCTTAAAGCTTTTCCTTTAAGATCTGAAACAAGACAAGGGTGCCTACTCTTGCCACTTTTATTCAATATATTATGGGAAGTCTTTTTTTCTTTTATGGAAAGTCTTAACCAGAGATATGAGACAAGGAAAAGAGATAAGAGGCAACCAAATCATAAAAGAATTAAAACTGTCTCTATTTGAAGATGGCATAACGTTATGTATAGAAAACCCTAGACTCGTAAGAAAGTGTTAGAATAAATGCATTTAATTCAATAAAGTTGTAGGATACAAACCAATATACAAAAACCAGGTGCATTTTTATACACCAATAACAAACTATCAAAAAAAAGAAATTAAGAAAATCCTATTTACAATTGCATCAAAAATATAAAATACTAAGGAATAAATTTAGCTAATGAGGCAAAAGATCTGAACACTGAAAACTGCAAGACACTGATAAAAAAGAAATTGAAGATGACACAAATGGAAAACATATCCCATATTCCCGGCTCGGAAGAACTAATATTGTTAAAACGGCCAGAGTACAGAAACCATTCCATAGGTTCAATGTAATACCTATTGAAATTCCAATGGCATTTTTTCACAGTAAACCAATCTTTAAAACTTGTCTGAAATCAAAGAAAAACCCAAATAGCCTTTGGAACAGGCCTTTCCAAATGTCTCCACCTGGTGAAGGCACCATGCTTCCCGATTTCAAATTATATTACAAAGCTCTAATAATCCTAATAGTATGATATTGACATAAAAACAGACACATAGATCAAGGGGACAGAAAGAACAGTCCATAAAAATACTCCTGCATATATGGTCAATTAATGACAAAGGAGGCGAAAATATACAATGGGAAAAAAGTCTCTTCAATAAGTGCTGTTGGGAAAACTGGACAGCTATATGCAAGAGGATAAAACTGGACCACAGTCTTATACCATACACAAATTAATCAAAATAAGCCAGTCCCGGGACCTAACATACAACATGGTAATTACAGACAACAATACTATACTGTACATTTAAACGTTGCTAGGAGAGTAGATCTTAAAAGTTATAATGAGAAAAAAGTATCATTGTATACTTTGATACAGTATTATAACGGATGTTAACTTATCTCGTTGTGGCATTCACTATGTATATATTTATACATATATAAAATCATTATATGGTACACTTAAAACTAATGCAATGTTGTATTTCATTTATATCTAAAAAAAATTAGTGTTCTGCACAGAACAGCCAAAAGAACCAGGTGTTTGCCCTCCCGCCTTGCTCAGACAATAGAATTTGGCCCCAGTTAAGGGCGTAATCTCTACCTAGGTGGTTCTCTGCTGCTGAGGCAGAAGGACCTGATAGCTAGAGGCTGTTCGTGGATCAGATCTGGAAGGTACACTCAAATGTCTACCACAGTCACTAATATAAATATTTCAGTTTAGGGTAATTATGAATAAAGCTGCTATGAATATATTGAAAAATAAATAAATGGGAAAATTAAATTTTAAAAATGGAATTCAAGAATACAAACAGACAAATTAGCAAGTTCTAAAAGTAAAGTTCAAAGCAATTAAAAATATAACCAGAGACCCAGTTCTGCTATATCACTCAGATGACAGAATTTTAGTTGTCTGGCTCCTGTCAGATTAGGTAAATTTTTCTAGTGAGTTGTGACACCTAGTGCCATTTCTTGGCATAGCAAGCAAGAGTTTTATTTTTATTTTATTTTATTTATTTTTTTTGCAAGCAAGAATTTTAAAACATGCTTTCATTTTATCCTTTTAAGAAATTCCAGTTGTTAAATTTGTATGAAATGAACAGAAATTACAGGTGCACCGGAAACACTGAAATACTAATTAAGCCATAGAAAATCTGTTAAAATACTGACATAGGAAACTACAAACATAATTAGTCTGAGACTAACAGTCTACATTCATAGCTCAGTTGGTCCCAAGTATATATTGGATAGCAGATTTTCAGAATTAAGTCCTTTGTCTTTTTATCAGAGATGATAAAAGTAAAAGAACTGAATACACTTCCCTGACCACAAAGAAATTACGAGTGGCAATCATTCCAGTGTGAAACCAGATGATATCATTGTTTACTTAAAGGTAGGACTGAGGCCATTTTAAGAAATTTAGTCCAATCACATTAAAAACCCAAGTCATTCATAGCTTCTTTAAATCTTTTAAGCTCTAAATCTTGGTTGTTTCTTCACTTCACTGAACCCTCAAATTAGATGACACAGTTTTTGGTGTCATTTTTCTATTGAAAGTTCAGTTCCGATTGGTTTATTTTCAGATGTCTTTATGTGTTCATTGATTGAGTGACTCAATAATTTATGCTTTATAAGCAGTCAGTTCTGCCAGTCCTTTGGAGGGTTAAGAGTATTCTGAGAGAAGCAGGGATTTGGGGACCATGAGCCCTGCTCTTTCACTGTCCCCATGAAAGCACCTCACATTTAAATGTAGGTTTCAATCACCTGGTCTTAAAACTGAGACAAGAAATATATTGGTCTTTATAATTACACTGTTACTGTAGCACTGCTTTATAATAAGTACATTATTATTACAATGCTATATCATTTCATTAATATTATTTCCTACTCAATCACATAATTGAATCTTGGAAATGACAAAGGTAATGGAATATTTTTCTTTGGGAACCCTTAATTCAGTTAGAAAATTAGAACCTTGTCATACAGACAGGAAATCTAAGAAAAGAATTTTTGATTATTCTGAAAATGGCAAAAAAATGAAAATACTGTACATCTTATGGAAGAGTAATCTAAATACACAGAGTGCTTAAACATTTTAGACCTAAAGGAAAATATTCTCGTAACTGTTGTCACTGGATTTTTAGTACTTTGTTGTCTGTGCAGTTTTTTTTTTTTTAAGATTTTATTTATTTATTTGACAGAGAGAAACACACAGAGAGAGGGAACACAAGCAGGGGGAGTGAGAGAGGGAGAAGCAGGCTTCCCGCAGAGCAGGGAGCCCGATGTGGGGCTCGATCCCAGGTCTCAGGTATCATGACCTGAGCCAAAGGCAGTCGCTTAACCAACTGAGCCACCCAGGCGCCCCTGTCTGTGCAGTTTTTAATTTCAGGAGCGTAAAATTAGGGAGGCAAACTATTACATGATTTTTAAAGAGGTGGAATCCGTTACTTTACAAGAAAGTTTACTAGTTCAATATTCTTCCATGACTTTTGAATTGTTAATAGTTTACCTGCATCAATAAAATACAAATTAGATATTTTAAGTAATTTTAAATTGGTAAAGCACTTCATATTTATTTTTATTATGTTGTGTAGTATAAATTTTGCTGGGGTATTTTTATGAGAGCACAAAATACCTTTTATATATTATCACTTTACACAGTAAAATAAAACACAGAAACACTAAACTTTTCTTCAACACACTGCTCACCTAAATCCTCAAAACTTGGGGATAACAGTATTATTGAAGGGCCTGAATAAATATTATTTTGTGATTTTTAGTATCTTGAAGTAAAAGATACAGATCTGGGAATAAGTGATTTTAAGCATCACTGTAAGGAGAACAGTTAAAGACATCAATCAATAGTTTTAAAACTTGTTTGCTGATAAGCATCATAAGGGACATTTGTTTAAAATATAGTTTAGGGACACCTGTGTGGCTCACTCAGTTAAGCAACTGCCTTCTGCTCAAGTCATGATCTCAGGGTCCTGGGATCGAGTCCTGCGTTTGTCTCCTTGTTCAGCAGGGAGGCTGCTTCTCCCTCTTCCCATGCTCACTCTCTCTCTCTCTTAAATAAATAAAATATTAAAAATAAAATAAATACACTACACTACACTACAATACAGCTTAGTTCTCCTTCCATGACCTGCTTAAGTGAAATCTCCAGGGATTATTGTACTGAAATGATAGCGCAGGGAGCACCCAATCACTTTATGTAAAACATCTGGCATCGCATCTAGCATGAAATAAGGCCTTAAATAACAGTATGTGTGATGACTGCTTATCATTGGTACAGCGATTTCAATTCTTATAATGAACATAATTGTGTCAGAAAAATTTATTCACAATCGAAAATTTGTATAGTTTTTAAAGCCACAGAAAAATTCAACCGTTGGGGCGCCGAGGAGGTACGGTCTGTGAGGCCACCGACTCTTGGCTTTGGCTCCGGTGGTGATCTCAGGGTGATGAGATCGAGCCCAGTGTTTGGGCTCCACACTCACCAGGGGGTCGGCTTGAGAAGACTTTGCCCCTTCTGCGCATGCTCTTTCACGCTCTCTCCCTCTCCCGCAAATCAATACCTACATCTTATTTAAGAAAAAGAACAATTCAACTGTGAAACAAAAAGAAGCCATACTCATTCGCTTCTTATTCGTTTTTGTAAACCTTGAAATAGGTTTGGGAAGTTTTGTGTTTTGTGTTTTTTTAATTCAAAGGGTTATACCACCACCTTGTGGCCAAATGACTATAGAGCAAAGACAACAATTCAGTTAGAGATGGTGGAATATAAAAAATGATTTGTACACGAGCAACCAAATGAAGCTCTACAAATAGAGGTCAATAAGTGTAAATGAATAAATGAAAAAATAAACAGTAAAATACCTAAACAATTAAAATGGAGAAATTCAATGCTAACTTGAGAAGTGCCCATCTTTCAGAGGAGGAAGCTGTCAAGGTACTCTCTTGCCAGGTGCACAAGGTACCAAAGGGACAAGCAAATGACTGTAATGCGAGCTTTGAAAAGTCAGTGCTGTCCGAGCATCAGGGGTCCGTGTTAGAGACAACTCACTTAAGGTAGGACATTGGACAAAACTGTAAGCCGACACTCACCGTAATAGATTTGTAGATACATACATCATATACATAAAATATACATTCCTAGAATTATTTTATATGTGTTTTAAGAATCCCCTTAGAAAAATACTTAAGATGAATTTTATGTCAAATCCCATATTTCTACTTCCCTTTCTAGAACATCTTGATTTTCAAAATGATGGGGATAACTGATTTAGAATGTCAGCACAACCTCCATGAAAATTTTATATTATTGCAATTTCATTTTCAGAATGAATAGTCAAAGATGAAACATTTATCTAGTTTGCCACTTATGTGAAATACATTGATATTTATTATTATTCTTTTGATAACTTTCATAAACAAATATAGATTTCACTACCTATTGACATTTGTCTTTTTTAAAAAAAGATTTACTATTTATTTGAGAGAGAGAATGGGGGAGCAGACGGAGAGGGAGAGTCTTCAAGCAAACCCTGTGCTGGGTGCAGAGCCAACGCTGGGCTCCATCTTTCAACCCTGAGATCAGGACCTCAGCCGAAACCAAGCCTCTGATGCTCAACCCACGGAGATCACAACTGGAGCTTTCGAAACCAAGTCTGTGACGCTCAACCCATTGTGCCACCCAAGCACCTCTCTTACCTACATTTTTCTGACCAGATGAAATTAATTTTTAAAATCCACTTGGCATAAAATAATAATTAATTATTATTGAGGCTTGAGGCTTATCTCCAGGATGCCCGTTTAGCTTGTAAGCTCCTTAGCACATTTATGTTTTTCTTTTAATGAAATTTCTCTGAACTCACCTTGACATTTCCTATTCAATTCTCACTCATCGGTATCCAATTATCACTCTGTTAACATATACACCAAGAGTGGCTGCCTTAATTTACTTTACCATGCCAACAATTAGCAGATTAGTCAGGAGTGTGGGGATGTGGAGAGGATTATTTCCTAATACAGAGTTTCCTGAATTTAGAGAACTGTGAGAATCCATAGACTAACATAACCTGAAAAAACTTTCCTGTTCTTAAAAAAAAAAGATACCCTTAAAAATGGAATAGAGAAAGATGAAATCTAAAAGAACATGGAAGACTCCTCTCTGTTGTGTGTGGTAATGTGATGATACAAGTCTTCAAAAGAGCTTATTTATTTCTCAGGGATTATGAAAAATTTTGTAGCTGCAAAGTACGAAACCATCTGTGTATACTGATTAAGCTGTGCCTTCGAAATGTGGTTGTCGATGAGCTTCCCGGATAAGGACAAGACAGAAATGGTACCACTCCCAGCTCCCCGAGCTTTCTCTCCTTGACCTTTACTATTGAACATAATATGATAATTCCCACATTCTAGAAAGTTGCATCCCCTTGGCTGCTGCTAACAAGCGGTTGCTGATGCCAGGAGACAACTTCTACTCTTCTAAGTTCTTAGCCAAGGCCCCTGCAACAAAAGACTGATGAAACAGAGAAAAGCCTAGATGTTTTTACAAGTTTCACATGACACAGGAGCCTCATAATGAGTAAAAACACAAAGAAGCGGTTAAACCTGAGTGTT
Source organism: Spilogale gracilis (assembly GCA_004023965.1). Lineage (NCBI taxonomy): Eukaryota > Metazoa > Chordata > Mammalia > Carnivora > Mephitidae > Spilogale > Spilogale gracilis. Next base: position 11,708 of record PITA01001100.1, read on the forward strand.
TTTATGCTAGGTTTGATCAAGAGTGAAGTCAGTAAAACAGGGGAGGACACAAAAGGGTATGAACTCAGAGTGGTCCACTGGGGTGAACAGCAAGGATGGTTCATTCTGATTCCTCTTGGTGTCATGGAGATCGGGAGGTACCTTTCTCCCAGATACAGAGAAGGCACCCATCCCGTGATGGTTTTATGGCTGGGGTCAGTGGAAAGTCAGACAAGCCTTTCGGCATAGGTTGTTTCGTACATTTCTTCAAGCTTAAAATATTCAGTGTGCCCTAGTGTCATATTTTGTAATAGTGTATCCAGAACCTTGTCAATATTTAAGACCAATATTTTAGGGAAAATATTTTAGGGAAACACAATTAGATTTATCATAAAATGGTATTTACCTGGTGGCTTGGTTTCTAAAAGTAAACTGTTCTGCAGACTTTTTCAAAGACACTGAAAGTGTGATATTTGACATGAGATCAAAAGGGTGATTATTAGCAAAAAGAGATGCCTGGGAAAATGCCCTGGGACCACGGGGAAGTAGGGGGTTTGGAGAAACTGCAAAGTCAGATGGCTACAAAAGACAGGAGAGTGAAAAAGAGGCTGAGCAGGGGCTGAAACATGTCAGCTCTTGTCGGTTCTGTCCTAAAAGCAATGGAAAACGATTAAAACTTAAAGCTGGAGATGAATGATGGGGTTTCTCCTCTAAGTGAAAGTTTCCTTCAGACAGTTCCTTACTGACTTGAGGCTTATCTCCAGGAAGCCCGTTTCCAGGGATCATTGATTAGGTGTGGGCACGTGGTTAGGAGGACAGCAGACCCCCACCTGGCAGGTGACTAATGAACGGGGGGCCAGTCTCCATAAGATCAGGGAGGCCAAACCCTCCATTTCTCAGGAATTTCAACTGTACATAAAGATACAACCCTAGTTATTAGAAGCTATTGTTGTACCTGAGGAGCTACCCAGAGAAGCCATGATTAGTTGGATTAAAGTGTGAGACCTAAAATCATAAAACTCCCAAAACAGGTAGTAATTTCGTCGATATTTGACATAAAAACATTTTCTATGTATGTCTTCTTAGGCAAGGGAAACAAAAGCAAAAATAAACTATTGGGACTACACAAAACAAAAAGCTTTTGCACGGTTAAGGAAACTATCAATAAAATGAAAAGGCAACCAAGGCATGTGAGTCACTGGATGAGGCTGGGCATCCAGCTCTTGCTTTCTGCTCAGGTCATGACCTCAGGGTCATGAGGTAGAACCCCACGTTAGGCTCCACACTCAGCACAGGGTTTGACTGGCATTTTCTCTCCCCTTTCCTTCTACCCCTCCCCCTGCTCGCTTACTCTCTTTCTGTCTCTAAGTAAATAAAATCTTTTTAAAAAAATGAAAAGGCAACCTACTGGATGGGAGATGATATCTGCAAATGATACATCTGATAAGGGGTTAATATTGAAAATATATAAAGAATTTCTATAATTGAACACTGAAATACCCAAATAATCCCATTAAAAAATGGGCTGAGGACATGAACATTTTCCCCAAGAAGACATACAGATGGCCAATGGAACATGAAAAGGTCCTCAACATCACTCATCATGAGGAAAATGCAAATCAAAACCACAATGAGCTATCACCGCACACCTGTCAGCGTGGCTAAAATAAACATAGGAAACAACAAATGCCGGCAGGGATGTGCAAAAAAAGGAAATCTTGTGCACTGTTGGCGGGAAGGCAAACTGGTACAACCACTGTGGAAAACAGTATGGAGGCTCCTCAAAAAATTAAAAACAGAACTACCATATGATCTAGTAATTCCACTATTGGATATTTACCCAAAGAAAATGAAAACTCCAATTCAAAAAGATATACGTAGCAGAGGTGGACATGTGATGGACGTTGAGGAGGGCACATGATGTAATGAGCACGGGGGTACTACATAAGACTGATGAATCACTGACTTCTACCTCTGAAAGCAGTAATACATATGTTAATTAACTGAATTTAAATTAAAAAGTATTGAAAAGGGTAAAATGTAAAAAAAAAAAAAAAAGATATATGTACCCCTCTGTTTATTGCAGCGTTATTTACAATAGCCAACATATGGAAGTGATTCAATTGTCCATTGATAGATGAATGAATAAAGAAGTGGGAAAGAATGAGATCTTGCCACAACATGAGTGGATGTGGAGGGTGTAATGCTAAGTGAAATAAGTGAATCAGAGAAAAACAGATACCATATAATCTCACCTGTATGTGGAATTTAAGAAACAAAACACATGAACAAAGAAAAAAAAAGGGACAAAAGAATACACCAAAAACCCCAGACTTTTAAATATAAAGAACAATCTGATGGCTGCCAGAGGGGAGGCCAGTAGGGGATGGGTGAACTAGATAAAGGGGATTATCCTTATCTTGGTGAGCAGTGAGCAAACTATTGTTGAATAATTCCATTGTACACCTGAAATTAATGTAACATCGTATGCTGATTATACTTCAATTAAAAAAATTTAATATTCTGATATGGGGAAATTCTTCACATTCTCTAACTTTCTTTTTTAAGTATACTAAGTATCAGAAAGTTCCAGTCTTACTATTTTAATATAGACATAGACTTGGGAATAAAATCAGATAGGTTTCGATATAAGCCCTATCACTCAATAGATGTGTAACTCTCATCACATTACGTTTTCTGAATTACAAAATTTTCTTTTTAAAAATGGGAATTTTAAATGTATACATTATGAATATAAGGATTATAATTTATATAACAGTAGGTACTCAATAAATGATTATTATTGCTATTAATTTTGGTTAGCTGGGAAAGGAAAAGAAAGGTGTCTTCATTACATTCAAATTTTCTAAAACATAAGGTCTCTTAAATTGTTAGAGCTTGGGCACCTGGGTGGCTCAATCCTTAAGTGGCTGCCTTTGGCTCAGGTTAAGGTCATGGGGTCCTGGGAACCAGCACCATGCCCACTGGGCACCCTGCTCAGTGGGGAGTCTGCTTCCCCTTTTCCCACTCCCTCTGCTTGTGTTCCCTCTCTCACTGTGTCTCTCTTTGTCAAATAAATAAGTAAAATCTTAAAAAATATCGAGAGAGCTTGTGATTTTCTTTGACATAAAAATACAGTGGAATACTATCAGGGTATTCTTTTTTTTTTTTTTTTAAGATTTTATTTATTTGATAGAGAGAAACACAGCCAGAGAGGGAATATAAGCAGGGGGGAGTGAGAGAGGGAGAAGCAGGCTTCCTGCCGAGCAGGTAGCCCAATGTGAGACTCGACCTCTGGTTTCTGGTCTCTGGGATCATGACCTGAACCGAAGGCAGTTGCCTAACCAACTGAGCCACCCAGGCACCCCACTATCAGGGTATTCTTAAACCGCAGTCTCTTTTCTGTGTTCTAAAGGAATTGCTTTGGGGTCCTTTTAGGAAAACTTGAGCAAGATATCGGCAGCATTGACGGATATAGATTGATTTGGGTTTATATTAAATGCAATTTTCTTTTAAACAGCGGACTTCCCTCATGCCCTCCAGCTATATTCTTTGCACAAAGAGAACTTTTGTGGAAGATACAGGTATGCACAAAGTATTGGCAGGTGCAAATAGGGATGTGTGTTTTGGTAAGGATCTATAAAAACCTAGAACACTTTAAATACAGATTTTCCTATGATGGACAGGAAATCTGACTAAGCCTTGTTAGTCGTTTAAGAAATAAATCACAGATAGATCACAGTGGAAAGGCTTTTGTCACTGGGGGACTACTGAGTGCACATTTTGCGTATCTTTCTGTTAATGGGATCATCACTGATCAAAGTGTTCTTGTTACCACACTGGGTATAATTACGCAATTTATTTTCCACAACCTTAAGCTGAACTCATGGTGCTCCACCAGAGGGCAGTATTCACAAACCCTGCAGTGAGGAAACTAGCATACACAAGTACACTGTCATCAGAAAGGATGAATATCCAACTTTTGTAGCAACATGGACTGGACTGGAAGAGATTATGCTGAGTGAAATAAGCCAAGTAGAGAAAGTCAAGTATCACATGGTTTCACTTACTTGCGGTGCATAAGGGGTAATGTAGAGGACAGTGGGAGAAGGAAAGTAAATGGGAAGTAGAGTAATCCAGGGAGAGAAACAAAACAAAAGAGACTTTGGACACAGAAACAAACTGAGGGACTTGGAGGGGGATTGGTGGGGGGATGGAAGAGCCTGGTGGTGGGTACTGAGGGCATCTATTGCATGGAGCACTGGGTGTGGGGCATGGGCAATGAATCTTGGAACACTGGGAAAAAAAATTTAAGTAACAATAAAAAAGAAATAAATAAACCTCTATCAATCAAAAAAAACCATACACTTTACATACTGTAAAAATGTAGATGGTAAAATATACACTGTAAATATACATACATCTTTATTTTTATAGTCTATATTTTTACAGTATCTATAGTCTGTTTTACAGTATATGTATGTATGTATATAAACTATAAAATACATATATACTGTAAATACATATAAATATAAATACATATACATTTACCATGGAGCTGGAATTTCCAGCCTGTTTCAGTCTCAGATCCATTTCCATTTATTTGTTTACTTATTTATTTACTTATTTGACAGAGAGAAACACAGCAAGAGAGGGAATACAAGCAGGGGGAGTGAGAGAGGGAGAAACAGGCTTCCCACCGAGCAGGGCGCCCAGTGGGGGCTCTATCCTGGACTCCAGGATCATGACCTGAGCCGAAGGCAGATGCCCAACCAACTGAGCCACCCAGGCGCTCCTCAGATCCCTTTCCTTTTGCAGTGGGCCAGATTCAGGTAATATAACAAGCTAATATAACATAATTCATGTTTCTTACCCTAAAAAGGGGGCAGTAAGAAACAGATTTTCTTATTTTGCTGATTTTCTAGAGAGATTATTGAGTACAATATTTTAAAATATTTACTACAAAAAGATTTTTTTATAATTACAATTTTAAAAGTGTTTGGCTATGTGTCTTCCATTATGGGTATGAGCTGCTTTATTTAGTCTAGAATTAAGTCTAGAAAACACTTCATTTAGTCTAGAAAACACTCCACATTTTTGAATGCCAAGTTAACAGCATCTCTCAGGGAAGAGAAATGATTGTGTGAGAATCACTCAGAGTTTGATAAGGGCTCTTAATAACGAATTCCAAACAGCATTAGAACAAAACAAAACAATACATAAGAATTAACTTTGCTTCTTAGGGCAGTGCCTCAAAAATGTTTATGTTGTACTTAAAAAAAATATTCCTGGTGTCAAAATTTTCAGGGAATGTGGGGAACCTATTAGAGGAGTCCAAGTCCTTCCATAGGATTGCTGGTCTCCCCTGATCTCCTGACCTCAGAGCACCATGTGAACAAAATATTGCAGGGAGGTGCGGTCAGGGCTGTCCACGTCCAAGTCAGGCTCAACTTCATGAGCCCTGGAAGAAAAGCTTCCACGAGCTCTCTCTCACCTTCCCACTCAAGCTTCCAGCAGTTACTCTCAATGTTTCTGAGAACTATGGGTCTGAGTCTGTTGCTTTAACGTGCACGTGGCCCTCAGCCCCAAGTCTGGCCTGTTGCACACAGGGCAGTGCAAGCATTCGCTCAGGTTGCCTAAGAATGCACACATGGAGGCCAAAGGGATACTTTCCGTAGCGACTTTTGATGATATTGTTGATGGTAGTGAGGAAGGTGAAGAAGGATACCATGCAAATAGAAAAAAAGGACAAGAGAGAAAACAGAAAGCGAATATTAATATTTAGGGCAATAAGCTACATGGATTGCAATGGAGGGCCCAGACCTCAATGGAAAAAAAAATAATTTCTGTTGCAATTACATATCTGACTATATCTAGGGCCTGGGATTTTTTTTTTCTTCCTTGGGAGCAGACACACTTTTATATTCTGTTTACAAGCGTAGGGCATAGCTGCGGGGACGGCAGCTCCGAGCACTCCTTTGAAGTATGTCAAAGCAGTCGCCTCAAGCTCTGCTAAAAGTGTATTGCACCATCATTAAAAGCCAATTAAAATTCAGGAGCCAAAAGCATGTTTACACCAGGCTAGAATTGTTTTTTTTCATACATTAAAAGACCATCGGTTTCCTTAAAATGATTTAGTTAAAAAGTCTGTTCCTGTTTACTCACCAACAAGTAAGTCATGGGACCAACACTATTCTTTTCATCTCAGCATTTTTTAGGGTTTTTTTGGTACATTTTTTTTTTAAAGGGAAAACTTTACCCATACAATAACCTATTTGGTGTAAGAAATGGACTGTTTCAGGGAACCATGTTCATTTGGATTAAACACCTCACGTTTGCTTAAAATTAAAAATTATGTTCTAGCAGTCACCAAAATAGAATGGAGGGGTCCTTGGGTGGCTCAGACAGTTAAACCTCCCACTCTTGGTTTCTGCTCAGGTCATGATCTCAGGGTCTTGAGATCAAGTCCTGCATGGGCTCCAAACTCCATGAGGAGGCCGCTCAAGTTTCTCTCTCCCTCTCCCTTTGCTCATCCCTGTGTTCTTTTTCAAAAATGAATAAATCTTTTTTTTTTTTTTTTTTTTAAGATTTTATTTATTTGACAGAGAGAAACACAGCTAGAGAGGGAACACAAGCAGGGGGAGTGGGAGAGGGAGAAGCAGGCTTCCCGCCGAGCAGGGAGCCTGATGTAGGACTCGATCCCGGGTCTCCGGGATCATGACCTGAACCGAAGGCAGTCGCTTAACCAACTGAGCCACCCAGGCGCCCCCAAAAATGAATAAATCTTAAAAAAAAAAATAGAATGAGGCACACCAGTTTCTAAATCTAAACACCACCCCATTTTTCCAGTCTGAAGTTTTAATTGCCTTTGACCTTCCCTAAACTTCCTCTGAGGATTCTGTATTTTCTAGTGCCTTCTTGCAGAGAACTGTGGTTTCTGTGGCAATGCCGACTCTGTGAAACCCGCTGAGGGGAACATAACAGACCAACACCGTTAGCTGCTACCCCCATAAGCACGAAGGCCACACATCCTAAAGCTGCTCCAAGCCAATGGCTGAGCAGGACGGGTGGGCTGAAGCCAACCTATGCCGGCTGAAATGGCCCTCCTCTGGTGAACACATTCTCCCTAGAGCCTCTCCTCAGCTTGTCCAAGATTTTCTTAGAACTCCTCTGTTGGTCAAGGCTGCCTTTCCCCCAGTCCTTACCTTGTCACTCTTCACGACTCTCATCCTCCTGTCTCTGTCTCTATTCAAAGAGGCTCTGACTACCTGCTTCTCCTCTCTGCTGCTTTATCCTTGGCAGGCAGTACCCCTAATCCCTTGCACTTCCCATCCTGCCCAGGCCTTTACTTCTTGTGATCCCAGGGCTGCGGTCGGGAGTATGAGCCCGTCAGCTCCTCCGCGGGTCCGCCAGATACGGATCTAGCTAGCTAACTAGGTCGGACGCAGGCGCAACAGAGAACATAGACAGACACACAGAAAATTTGCTGGCCAGCTTACCTCCCGTTGGTGGGTCGGTGGTCCCTGGGCCGGGGTCTCCAGATCTCGGTGGGACCTCCAAATGAAAGACCCCCGGGGTGGGATGTCCTTCGCCCTGAGGAGACCCTCCCAAGGAACAGCGAGACCACTTCTGAGGATGCAAACAGCAAGAGGTTTATTCGGATACACAGGTACCTGGGGCGTCCTAGTCGCTCAGAGGACTGGCACGCCCCCGGCTGGGGTGGTGGGTTTTTTATGGGGTCGGGGAGGCAGAAGCGCTGGTACAGAAGCGAGATGCATGGTTACAGGGGTCTGATTGGACAATTTAAATGAGGCGACGGGGTGGTCTGATGAATTCCAGGTATCGGATACGCATGTTGGCTCGCCCTTTGTTCTGTTCCCGCCTCGCCTTACATTCCTAACCCTAAGCTCAAGCTCTAAAAAAACGGTGTTTGCTACTACTAAGACTATTGCTGGCTACCTGCTGGGGGTCTTTCACTTGAAGGATCCAAACTGACACTAATGGGGAAATATGAGGGCTGCAGAGAACCCCATAAATATGGCAGCCCATCCACTGATGGTCTTATGAGTGGAGACTTAGGAAAAAGTCCCCAAGGAAAGGAATACTCTTGACAGCATGATGACTGGAGCATTCGAAAAACAGAGGGTGAATAAAGCCTATACGGACAGCAGAGTTATCTGTTTACCATTAAATGGAAATGGTGCCTTGAAGGGGGATGAGGATAAATTGAGGGCAGTTAACAGATAGCTAAGATGTAAGTGTGGCAGCTGGAGGGCCTCTCGGGAGGTTGATGCAGGAGGGCCTTGTTTCCTGCAAGGCAAGAGCTGATGATGCAGTAGAGGAACCAGATTTCATATTAGAATTGCAAAGCTCCAGAGACACTGAAATGTTCAGCAAAGACAATACTGGTGCCCCGAGGTCAGAACAATAGTTGGAAAAATCTGGAACTCTGACAGAATTGGAACACCTGCGTGAGTGCTGACCTAGATGGCCTCAATGTTCTCCTCAACGTGGCTAAACTTTAGAGAGACTGCTTCCTACCTTTAAGTTCCTGACCTCTCTTTCCTTAGAGCATTTACTTTGGAAAGTGTGTAACTGTAATTTTTTCTTTGCCTCCTTGAGATAGAAATCTTTTTAAAAGCCTCTTGACTGTTTTTCAACTCCGAGAAATCTTTCTCTAGGACAAGAGAGCCATCTTTTTTTCCAGATCTAATCATCAGGGAAGGTAGTACACCATCTTCCAGTCTCTGGGAGGGCAGGAGCTTAATTTTCATGGACACCAATTAATAAACACAAATGGCCTGAAAACAGAGAAGAACATTTGGAAACACAGTGTGCTAGATACATCCCATCCATCAACCCTTCCAACCCCCGCATCCCCCAGCACTTTTCCTCGGGTTCACCTCAGAGCCTAAAAACCTTTCTGCCTTTTATTTGCAGGGGGTTGGGAGTCAGACTCCATTCTGGCTTCTCTCCTTTATTTCAGTAGCCTTGAATAAAGTCTTCCTAACCCTGTTCAACACTGTCCTGTGCACTTTTTGCTTTAACAACATAGCTGAGAATTATAGCTCTCAGATCCCTCTGACCCTGAGAACTTGTAAGGGGGAGGAGGCTGTCCCTCCTTAATGAAAGCTAGCATTTCTCACATGTGCAAAAAGAGGCTGCAGGACAGTTAGGTGGTCCTCTCAACAGTTATTCCTTCTTCCTCCCCTCCATCCTGGCTACCAGGCTGACAAGCATGATTAAGGCCTAGCATCATCCAACTAGAGACACGATGGGCCTGATAAGGGAGGAGTGACATTCTACAGTGAAGAAACTGCAAGAATGAGCTTGCATCTGCAAACAGTTGCCAGGAGAGTACTTCCAGTATGGGGTCTTGAGGGTGCTTCATCAAGAGGACCTAAATTAAAAGCTGAATATGAACATTTTATTGACTTGGCAACATTTTCTTGGAATACTTGATTTTGCACCCTGGTAAAGACTCTCCAAAATAGACCAACCTCATTGCCAGGGGTGGCCCTTACAGGCCAGGCCTAAGTGAGAGCTTACACTGAGTGAGGTGTAAATGCCTGTGTGGCAAGGCCAATTGCAGAGGAAGGAGAAGAAGAGTGGGGAACGTGGGCCTGGTGGAGTGAGTATTATATGGGGCTAGATTATGCTTCCTGGGAGGTCCTGTGGAATCCAACAAGGCTGTCAGGAATGCATTGTAGCGTTCATTGGCACCAGGATTCGGAAAAGCGCTTCCATGGTAGCTCACCTGGGAGTGACGGGGAAGTCTGCAGGAGATGTGCTCGCAGAGCTCGTCTCATGGTCAGTCTTCAGGAGGCTGATTTAGCCTTGAGCCAAGTGCAGTCAGGCAGTGCTAGGTGCCCATTCCAAGGGACCCCCAAGAATAAAGTAGTGGCTGTGCTTGGGGGGATGGGATTGACCCTCAGACAGGTATTGAGACTGTTAATAGAACATGACATCGCCAGGTGCAAAATGACAGCGAGTGTGTATTAAATGCCTCCATCAATAGTAGGCTAAATAAGAGGAGTAGGAAGTGGAGGGCTCCTGCCTCAATAAAAAGTTGTGATTCTTTGCCCTGTTGTCAAACATAAACCAATCTTGAGATCTGGAATCCACTCACTGAAGAGATGACCATGTGCTCGGGAGAACAAATCTGCAACATCACAGTGAGTACACACTGGAGTGATTCTCCAAGTCCCTCCCCAAGTGGACCTGCAGCCATTTTCTCGGGTGACCATATACTAGGGAGAGGGAAACATCCAGACAGAGGTCTACTGGAAACAGTCTGAACTGACATTGGTAGGTAGAGACAGTGCATCATCATAGCCCCATAGCGAGAATGGAGATTACAGAATCCGTTTAATAAATTGATTCTTGCTAAAGTCTGGCTTAGAGTGGATTCTCTGTGTCCACAGATACACACTGTGGTCATCTCCTTATCTCCAAGTGAGTTGTCATTTAGCAGTTGGAGCATTCTCCATGTTGGGTCCTTGTACTTACCGGAAAGGCCAAGAGAAAGGACTCCAAAATTACTGCTCCCTCCTCACTCCCAAGCAAAATGATCAGTCAAAGCATCCCTGGGGATGGGAAGGAATGGTGGCAACTAACATCACCATTAGAGACTTCAAGGGTGCAGGGGCATGGCTGCAACACATTTCTAATTCACTGCTCTGGCTCCTAAAGCAACTGAATGCATCTTGGAAAATGTAGACCACTTGCAGCTCAGCCAAGTAATAACTCTGGCTACAGCTGCTCCATTGTGTGTGGTATTGTTATAAGAGTTAAACCAAGAAGTCTTCAGGTACTTCATTATACATATATGGGTTTTGCAAAGGCTTACTTGTTTTTATTATGATCAGAAAAGATCAAAGAAATGTTATATCTATATGTAATGGACAATAATATTCACTTCTAGTTTTTTCCTTGGGACTATATCAACTCTTCCACCACTTTGTCCTAATTTATTCAAAAGACATCTGGACCATATGAACACGTTGCTGATTATCACATTAATGACATAATGCTGATTTGGGTACAACAGCAACAGGAGCAAAACAGGTTAGAGGCCTTGCAAAGACACTGAATCAGGGAACTGCTATTTTAGTCAAGTTTTTAGGGGTCAGTGGCCAGAGGCATTTGAGATATCCCCTACAGGGTAAAAGACTTCTTAATGCATCTTCTAATCCCTATCATATGAAAAGAAGCACAACACCTGATAGAAATTTTAGAGTTCTGGCTGGAATAGCTTACACACACAGAAATACCATTATTATCCTTAAGTCCAATAATATGGAAGCTTTGAAAGAATCTCAGAACATAACGGGTTTTATAATCGGTATAGACCGTGGTATAAGCAGCCCTATCACTTGGGCCATATAATATGGCAGGATCTACATTGTTGGAAATGTCAATGGTGAGAAAAGATGGAATATAAGTTTATGGTGAACCCCAGTGCGAGATTCATAATGCCTGCTCTTGGGATTCTGGAGAAAGGCCATGCCATCTGCAGTAGAGAAGTATGTACTCCATTTGAGAATCCCCTGCTAGCCTGAGGCCCTCGTGCAGAAACTTTACCATGGGGTGTCAACTGACCACGTGTCTGGAACTGCCCATAAGGAGCTGAGTTCTCTTAGACCCACAATGTCATAAAGTCAGAAGGCTCAACAGCAGTCCATCACGAGTTAGAAACGGCACATTTGAGATCAAGTCTAAATGACAACAGAGGACAGAGGCCAGCTGTGTAAGCAGATGGCCCAAACCCCAAGTCACTTGCAGTGGCTGTACTAGGCGCTCCTTCATGAGTAAATTCCCCATGAACAGCTGAAGAACGAAGAAGAGCCCAATTGATTTATGGATGGGCAGTTTCAGACACACGGTCTGCAAGTGGAAGCTGGGGAACAGTGTACCGTGTTGCGTGACAACAGTGGGGAGAACACGCTCCCAGTGGGTAAAGGTGCAAATGGAGAACCTGGTCATCCATTCTTTGTGAAAGGAGAAGTGACCTGAGGGGAGAATACATACAGATTTCTGGACATTTGCTAATGGCTGGTCAGCAGCATGGAGAGAAAAGACTGGAAGATCGGAGATAAGGAGGTGTGGGAGAGCATGTGGATGGACACTTGGGAGTTGGCATTGAGTAGAGTTTTTGAATCACAGGTTAATGCCTAACGGAAAACATCTACCAAAGTAAAAGCACTCAACAATGAATTAGACACATGATGTGACCAGTTGAGTTTAGCCACTTTTGTCATTGGTCGTTTCAGAACTGGCATTTTAGGTATATGAATGGAACAGTCACAGCCATAACACTGGTGTTTCTTGATCATAAGCACAGATCAAATAATGTTGATGCTTATTGGCTTGCCTTCTGACTTTTCCCCATACCTTTCTATTGTACTTAAAATCTAGAAGCCAAGAATAATGGCAACTATAGGAACAAGTCATGAGGTTCCAAAGAAAATTATCAATACTAGAATTAGGTAGCAGGGCGGAGTTCTACCAGAAACACAGTAAATTCCACAGAAAGTGAACCTTATTTTGTTGATTGCCTATTTTCAGTTTCAGAGATTGACTCAGACTAATTTTTAAAAGTCTTATTTTAAAACTTGGCTAACTATAGTGACTTTTGGGGGGGTGGGAAATTATATTAAACATATAATGAGTCAACAGAAAGGTGTTTTGTCATTTGTTTGTTTTTATTTAAGCAGGCTCCACTCCCAGGATGGAGTCCACCCAACATGGGGCTTGAATTTAGAACCCAGAGATCAAGACCTGAGCTGAGATTAAGAGTTAGATGCTTAACTGACTGAGCTACTCAGGCACTCCTCAATGTTTTTTGATTTTTTAAGGATTTTGTTTATTAGACAGAGAGCATAAGCAGAGGGAGTGGCAGGGTAGAGGGAAAAGCAGTCTCCCCACTGAGCAGGGAGCCCGATAGGGGCTCGATCCCAGGACTCTGGGATCATGACTAAGCTGAAGGCAGACGCTTAACCCACTGAGCTACCTAGGCATCCTAAGAGAAAGCTTCTGTTAAGGAATGCAGTGCTATTCCCAATTTTCTTAGTTCTATAGGGAACTCTGTGGATCATGTATTCCAACCATTTAATTTGGGAAAACTAAGGCCTTGAAAAGGGAGAATGTGTTGTAGCGTAGGTTGTGGTATAAGTATGGTTAGAATCCATTTATTGGGTGCCTGGGTGGCTCAGTGGGTTAAAGCCTCTGCCTTCGGCTCAGGTCATGATCCCAGGGTCCTGGGATGGAGGCCCGAGTCAGGCTCTCTGCACAGTGGGGAGCCTGTTTCCTCTGCTCTCTATGCCTGCCTCTCTGCCTACTTGTGATCTCTCTGTCAAATAAATAAATAAAATCTTTAAAAAAAAAGAATCCATTTATTGTGACTATCAAATGTGTTTTTCTACTAAGTCATATAGTCTCCTGAATACAGAATAATGTTATTTGAAATTACTGTGGTTACCCATCTGAAATTCATTTTCTTTGAATGAATTTCAATGAAATGACTTCTTAATTTATCATAATGATGACCCTCAATAACTCAAAGAAGCCATTCTCTCTCTCTTTTTTTTAAAGATTTTATTTATTTAACAGAGAGAGAGAGATCACAAGGAGGCAGAGAGAGCAAAGGAAACAGGCTCCCTGCTGAGCAGAGAGCCCGATGCAGGCCTTGATCCCAGGACCCTGAGATCATGACCTGAGCCGCAGGCAGAGGCTTTAACCCACTGAGCCACCCAGACACCCTCAAAGAAGCCATTCGTAATGCACTTCAAAAAAGTGGTGAGATGATGCTGAAAAAGTGTGAGAAATGACAGACAGCAAGTTGAAAATTCCAAATTACTAATTTGTCTCAGTCATGTGCTCACAGTTTTGAGAGTGAATCTTTTTTGGAAAACATTAATTAACCTACTTCATGGCTGGCACTCCTTTTTGATTACCGTGTACCTTCCTGAGATGACGTTGTAGATTTTCCATCCTTAATTCTAGATCTCATTTAAAATTTTTATATGCTTTTGGACAATTTAATAACAACATCTCAGTTTCAGAGTTATCTCTATTTCAGATTCTAAACTTTAGACTATTTCTGGAGCACTAGCTAATCGGTATTCCATGTTGGTTATCTTTAAATTTTTTCTTTTTCAGATTCTTTTTTTTAAAAGATTTTATTTATTTGACACAGAGAGACACAGCCACCCAGTTGCCCCTATTTTTCAGATTCTTCATCAATATAAGTATTTTCACCACTTGGATGAGGATCCCAAGATCATAAGGTGATGAAACCTTATCTGACAATAATTTTCTCCTTCATTCTGTATTTCACAAATTCAACATATTTACTGTAAAATATTTTTTATTGTATAACATGTATTTCATTTAATAATGGTCACTTAATATTAAATTCAATGACAATAGTTAATGACAAGAAATATTTTGCCAGAATTTGTAAGAAAAAAAACATACTCTCCTCTGATCTTGGGCAGGATGCTGGAGTCAGGAAGGGAATCTCACAAGAGGCCAAGAAAGTTTAAGTGATTTTCACCTCACCTATTCCCCAAAACACCAAAACCGATGAAAGTCTTTTACTGTTAGACCAAAGCTTTTCTGGTCTCCCAGTCCTTTGACCCTTTTCCTCTCCACACTGCCTCTCCTGACAGGCTATAACCTGGCTCCCGACCTTCCTCTTTCTAAAGTTCTAAAATGGAACTTGTTCTCTGATTTATCAGTGTTTCTCCTGACTTTAAAGCCACCTAAGTTTTTGTCTTTTCTTTTTTTTTTTTTTCAGAAAAAGTCAAGTGTGCATGCCTGTGTGTGTGCGCATGCGTGTGCATGTATGTGAGCGGGCGTTGGAGATGGGGGGGTGGGAAGTAAGCAGGAGACCAAGACAACCTTAACATTTCACGCAGCTGAACCACACCGTAGACAGGCTTCTTCTGCCTCTAAGTCCCTGCTCCCCTTTCCTTAGTGCCTGCTTACGTTTTCATTTTTATTTTTTAACAACTCCATTGAGGTATAATTGAGATTCAAAAAGCCACATATAGGGGCGCCTGGGTGGCTCAGTCCTTAAGCATCTGCCTTCAGCTCAGGTCATAATCCTGGAGTCCCAGGATCAAGCCCCACATTGGGCCCTTGCTTGGCAGGAAGCCTGCTTCTCCCTCTCTCACTCCCCCTACTTGTGTTCCCTCTCTCGCTGTGTTTCTGTCAAATAAATAAATAAAATCTTAAAAAAAAAAGCCACATATTTCATGGATACATTTGGTGAGTTTGGATGTACAGAAACGCCCGTGAAGGTGTCACCACAAGCAAGGGAACGCACATCTTCGTCACCTCCAAAAATTTCCTCATGTCCCATTTTTCAGAAACTTACTACTTAAGCTTTGCAAGTGTGCAGTGCAGTATTGTTATCTACAGGCATTCTACTGTACAGCAGCCTCTAGAATTTGCTCACCTCGTGTAAGTGAAACTTCTGATCAGTGCAACGGTAACTCCCAGGGTAAGTGGTGTAACTAAACAGAGAGCATTTGCAATAGTCCGAGTATGAGAATTAAAGAAAAGGAAAGTTGAGTGTTTTTGATGGCTTGAGGTTGATGGGGGAGAATGAAAGAGAGGATGCTGTCAAGGATATAATTCCCGCAGTAGGAACCACCGTGAAATTTTAATAGGGACGTGTTATGGTCAGATCCATATGACAGCGAGATCATAGGTGGTGGCGGAGAATGCATTTGGAAGAGATGAGAAAGCAAGGCCACGAAGAGGCTGCCCTGCAAATCTCAGGCAGGGTTGCAAATGCCTGCCTGAGGGTCATGTACCTGCATTCAATTCAGGCAGCTAAAACTCACTCATGTAGTCTGCGAGTCCTAACTACTATTAAAAGAACGTGATTCATTAGTATATGACTTCCTTTTAAATGGCTACAGCACTAAATTTGAATAGCCCTTTTTAAGGCAAGAGTTGAACCATTCAAAAGCTCTCATCAATTGACAATAATAGTTCCTTGAATTTCACAGGTAGAACAGAAAATTAAATTCTCCAGCTCAACAGAAGAAAGCTGGCCCTAAAGCAGAAACTTTTCTTCACGGAAAGTAAAAATGTCAACTGAACACCTTGACATCAGTAGGAGGTTGGTAAGGCATTACACAGGGAATGAAAGAAAATTGGTCAATTTTGCTAATAATCAGTATTCTCTTTTCAAACTTTTAGGAGCAATTCTGTATACAGTGAAGAAAATGGTAATCCCTTATTTTTTGGAAACATGCTCTGAAATACAGAGGCTCCTATATACACCTAGAAATATTTTATTTGCAAATTTTCCCATTGATAAATATAATATAGAATCAGAGATTGCCTTTTATGAATCATAACACTCATTTCATAGCAATACCATAATTCCCCCAAATCAGAATGATGGCACTTTATACAATCCAATTCTGGATAACTTACAAACCTCTCTTTTCAGCCCTTCTTTATCATTGCGAACTTTACTCGGGAAATACGGTTGCCCAGCATTTCTGATACAAGCAATGCATTTTACAACACTTTACTTGCTAACAGTATTCCCTTACCCTTCACTCCTATTCTCTTGGTTCAACTTGTAAATTCTAGTCCCCTTGGAAGACTACGCATAGTTTTCTCTCCCTGCAATTTGCCTGATCTGCCCTGAAAAAATTTTGTTATTTCATCTTCGGATCTGATTTTTCCCTTCTTTGATGATTACACATTCTACGGTCCAACAGGTACAACAACTTAAGTCATATCTTGCATATCTTTTTGTCAGTACATCTGTTAAGATCTTTTCTCATTAAAATTTACCCCGTCTGTTCTCTGCCCCTACATAGAAACCCCAAGCCAAGGCTGGGGAAAGCCATGTCACGAGTCAGGTTGGTGTCACTCTGTGTTGTCTCTAAACTCAAGAGGGCCTTCAATATGTACAGCATCTTCTCTTCCTACTTGCTCTCCCACTCATCTCCAGGACTATTTTAAACCTCCTTTCTTCTCTTCAAAGATCTAATCCATATTCCCTTCTTCTTCTCTGTAGGGGGATTACCTCATACTTACCTCAATGAGAAACTCGGAGCCATCAGAAGGAAGCAGTCTTAACCTCCTCATATCAAACATATGGTCTATCTCCATTTGTACCAATTATATCTCCTTTTTGGTTGTTTCATTAGAACAGCAATTTTATGCCCTGACTACACACCGACAACAGCTAGGGGGCTTTGAAAAGATGCTTACCCTTGACCCAGAAAACGGAGAAGACGATTTGAAGGGTCTGGTTTGGAGTTTGGGAATCCATGTTTTTTAAAGCTCTTCAGATGATTCTATTGTAGAGTCAGGGCTGGGAGCTGACCCTTAGAGAATTTTTCTTTTCTCCTCTTGGAGGGGGTTGTTGAACAAGTACTTAGATTACATCTTCTCATACTGTATGTTAAAATTTACTCACTCCTTTTTCTCTGTATGTAGCCAGAATATAGAGAATCATTCCCTCTCAAATATGCCCTTCCCTCTGACTTTGCAATTCATTCAATTGTCTCTCATATTAAAAATCAAGCCTAACCAAATCAACGGACCGACCAATCACTCAAACAACAAAAAACTTTAGATTTCCTCTTCATACCTGTGAAGGTCGGCATTCTGTTCCGACTTGGTTAGCTGCAGCGGCAAGTTATCCACACACGACTTGAAGCCTGTTGTGAGGGCGTGTTTTGGCGAGATTAGCTGTTCTGGTCAGCTGACTTCAAGTGAGACGCTGGTTCTCCGAGTTCTGCATGAGCACGCCTAACCTCATCAGCTGAAAGGTCTTAAAATCTTTCAATGAAGTACCACCACGTGGCACCCACGTTCTGCCAGAGTTTCCCGTGTGCCCTGGTACCATGCAAGTGTCTGAAAAGATTTAAATACTTTTTGAGTCCCTTCCTTAAAATTGGTTCCTATCCCTCTCATTCCACTGAAACAGCCTACAGAAGTTAGAATTAACCTTGTTTTGCCAAACATATTTTTTCATTCTTTCTAGGGAGGCTTCATTTTTAACCATTACTTATAACAATACTGCCCTGTGAACTTGGAAAGCTTAAGTAGTAAGTGGGGGAAAAAAAGTGAAAACACACACAGACACACACACACACAATGTATCAAATTTCTTTTCATCCTTGAGTTAGCCATGATAATAAAAATAAAAACAAAAGTTTATGGGTCATCTTTGGGGATGATAAGGAACCGTTTCTTATTTTTAAAAATGGTAAATAAAGGAAAACCGTCCAACATTTTCTGCCTCTATCCTAACTTTCCTATACAGACCATACTACTGGGTAATCAAATACTGGTTGAGGGGAAGTTTATCTTTTTAAAAGTATTCCAAGAAGAAATGATGATTGAATTAGAAAATCACCATTTTGTAACATTTAGTTAATTAATGGATCTATACTTGCCATTGAACCCTAGTTGCCGTAAACAGGACAAAATGAAAGAATGTCAGACAGTATATACCTCCCAGTGGAAGAATATAACGCCAGCCTTGGACCTTGAACGCGAATCAGGTCAGATCTGTAGGGCAAAAGACCAAGTTACAGGCAATATGGAGACAGAGGAATTTGTTAACTACACGGTGAATATGCAATCAACAAAAACCCATTTTGGTAAGAAGACCAGGTTTCTTCAAAAAGTAAGATTCACTGAAAAAGAAGGGGTGGGGAGAAGAATATGTAGATTAAAAGAAGCTTAGAAAACAGGAAAACCACGCAAGTATTTGTTTACTAGGTAGATGTCAGTGATAACCCAGGAAGTAATTATCATAAAGATCAGGATGGTGGTCGCATTTAGCGCTGGAAGGGTGGTGGGAGAGGGAAAGGCAAGATGGAGGTCTTATGAGATGAGTGGCAAGGTTTAATTTCTTGACCTGGGCAGGGGTGACAAGAGCATCTGACATATAATAATTTATTAAACTATGCATTTATTTAATTCTGTTTTTTTTTGTGCTGTGTTTAAAATTTATTTTTTAAACTGGGTGAATGAATGTATTTGTGATATAATTTTTAGAGAAAATGTTATGAAAAGTTCAATTTCTGTAATAAAGTATCAATTTATCAAGTTGGCAAACACAAGAAGTCAAAGTTGACATTTTCAATATTTATTAGGAAGGCTGAGGCACAGCCTTTTTATACAGCACAGTCTGCATGAACTATCAAGATACATCTTGTATACAATCACAAAACCAAGACATATTTTTACAGAGCGTAAAACTCAAGACAGATTTACAAGCATTTTTAATATAATTCTCATGTATTTCAACTCAATTTCTACAACCTTTAGCCCAAGACTTTGTATTTTCTCATTAGATTTTCCAGAGAGATTTGGGTAGAACAAGAAGAGAACACGTTAGCAAATCACCAACACGGCATGCAACATGTAGTTAGAAACAAGACATATCTCCAAGTACTTTATTTTTTATTTTGAAATCAATTTTATTAGATTTTTAAAATTTTTCAGACAAGTTTTTTTTCCCAATAATATCAGATGTGTTTTTGTTAGGATATGAGCACACACGTTAATCAGTAGTGGGAGCACCTGAGCACATCACCAAAGAGATACAGACACAATCAAATGATAATCATATTCACATGCTGAATGCCAGATGAAATTAATATTTCAACTTTGTCTATTTTACCAAACATATAGTTATGTACAGGGTAACCATTTAAGAAAATGCTCTCAATCTACATATCAGATAAGGACTCATTTGATTAAATGATTTTGACTTAATGGGTATCTTTAATAATGACAACAACAAGGAACATACAGAAAACACCAATGTGTCATATCCAATGAGAATATCTCTTTCACTCATTCATTTTTGTATTACATCAAAGGCAAGTAATTATTAAAGAGACAGCTCATAATTATTCATCGAGCTTTCTTTCACTTCCGTGTCAAGCTCAAAAAAGACGGAAACTCACTCTATCACATGGAGAGTTATAAACATATATATATATAGCTGTAGTTGGCTGCTTTTGGAATATTAGACATTATAGCAATGAAAATAAGTTTTTAAAAATATTGTTAGTTATGATTTAAATAATAAAGTAAAAAAATACTATAAACATCTTTATGATATCTTAATGAAATGAAACATCGATCAAATAATTTCTAATAAATTGGGCACAATATAGTATAGAATTTTATTTTACTTCACATGACCACCGATCTATTGTCACTACCACTACTGTCACAACCATTCCTAGTAAGAATCAATATCAGCTGGTTACCAGCTATAATATTCCCACAATATGACTATTTTAATGTGTGTGATTCACAAAACTAATTCCACTGATATGCTGAAAATATGCATTTATTTATATGATTAGTTACACATGGGCACATTAAGGAACAGAGGCAATCACTGCTCCTTAGTCTTGGATACTCTTCTTTTCAACAGAAATGGTAAAGAAAGTTCAGAGTCACCAAA
This sequence comes from Spilogale gracilis, assembly GCA_004023965.1. Lineage (NCBI taxonomy): Eukaryota > Metazoa > Chordata > Mammalia > Carnivora > Mephitidae > Spilogale > Spilogale gracilis. The sequence continues at coordinate 32,160 of PITA01001100.1, forward strand.
AAATCTTAATCTTAAGTAAAAACAAGGGGAAACACCAACTTCTTGCTTATACCATTACCCATGTCTGTAATGACCATTCTACAAATCCCCGTCTTTTGTAAAAATTCACTCTGTGCTTTTGCTTCTATAGCTAGAAGTTTCTTTAGGACCAATTTTTAAACCAAGAAGCAACTCCAGTTTCTGATGACTCAATGAAGTTGTGGGAAAAATTAAGATGCTTTTCGAGATACAGGTGCTGCAGTTGGACTTATCATATATTATTTAGAGATTACAAACTTTGTCATCAGTAGGATTAAGAAAAAAACTGATACCAAAAAAAGAAAAGAAATGAAAAAGTGGAAAATGATGTGCTGTGATATATACAAAAAAGTAAAAAAACACCAAGAGCCCTCTTTGCAATTAAAAAAGAAACAACTTTGTTGTAAGAAGGGTAATCGACATCATTCAGAAGAAATGCATTTGCTCGAGGATCAGTGTTGCATAGAATAATTCCCGTACAATTTAGGATTTTGGTCAGCTGCAGACTTGGCACACCGTGGCAGGATCTTATGCTCTCTGAAAGGGGATGCTGGTGCACAAAAAAGAACCCCTGTCATCAGCTCTCTTGACTGACCTGGCCCCATCACTTGTTCCTCGGAACAAAGGGGCACCTGGAATGGAGAGATTCCAACCCTTTCAGGTCAAATAGCTACCAAGGGATGATCTGTGTTTTGGTGGCACCTCATTTGTGTTATTCTAAAAGAAATTGCAACTGGAATGAAGTCAACCTTACAGGTCATACACAACCTCTCATGCATACATCTGAATGTACGTGGTTTCCTTTGAAGGGCGAATAGCGGAACCTTTTTATGTCAGAAAGAGATCTTCCCGAATCCTTCCCTTCCCCAATGATGAGTGATCATTACAAGCTCCCTAAAGTGCTCACTTCTGCTGGAAATATCCATAGCAACCGTCAGCAGATCTAGTTGTCTCTAAAAATAAAATCCTAGCAGTATCAAGTCTTCAGCGATCCCTTCCCTGCACTCTTGTTTTAGAGCTGTATCGATGGTGCAGGACACTGCATTATCAGGGAGGACAGGGGAAAACAAATAGAGGGAAGAAAAGGGACTGTTTTCTTCCTTGGATTTGGAAAGAGTGAATTTGCATTTTTTAAATGAATGTAATAGGATATATAGCCTGGAATTTACTAGAAATTGTTTTATTTTTAATGTTTTACATTCAATCAATTCCTGTCCAATTTAAAGGTTGTTTTTCTTTAAAAGTGAGAAAATTCCATATCCAACCAATGTATTTGGAGAAGATTTCTTGAAACCTGCTAAAACCTCACCTTTGAATGAAGAAGCAGCTTTTAAACTTAGAATGCTCTGAGAAGCAATTTATTTTAAGGTAGGATATGGGAATAGTATAAGAATGTTATGATCCATTTCATTTATAATAACTCAATTTGCAAATCATTTTGATTTAATTCTTCACCTTTTCTCAGGTTCAATTCAAGGTTATATTTTAAAGAAAACCACTAGTTTTGGAGTGAATACACTTCTTTTATCCAAGTCAATGCTCACCATAGGTGTGGAGGATGTTTTTGCATATGAAATTTGAGCTGCATAATAGTTATTCCTCACTTTGTGTATAAAACTATATCTGGAAGTGTGCTTTCTTTTTTTCCTCACAGTTCACTTGGCTTGATCATCCCAACATCCCATTAGGAAGGCTAGGAATATGTAATTATTTTTATGCTATAAATAAGAAAGTGGGAGAAAGTGACTTTCAGGGACATGCGCAAGGCGACAGTCAGTGGCAGGACCAAGACAGAAGCCAGATTTCCATCCAGCTGAGTGTATTCCCTACAACTCCATTCTACTGCCTTTGTCTTTACTGTTGGTTGATGGAGAAGAGGATGTTTCGTTTTAATGACTTGGACATTGGTCTGTTTATTCCATATTAATAAAATAGCTCAAGTTATATTTTAATCTCAATATAATGTTGACTTTTCACTTATTTTCCCAATGTTGATGAACTTGATCACTGTGATATTGTAACAGAAAAATAGAGCTAGGAAAAACTAGGAAAAACTTTAGTTTGAGGGATTTCATCATACAATCAGTGTGCTAAGGACAAAAAAAAGCATTATGGAAGAGCAGAAAATAACACCAAGTTAATTAATCCATGTTACAGATTAATATGATTTGTTTTCCAGAGGAAGAACTTTCTCTCTTTCAATAGCTCACGCAAGAGAAGGGAAATATGTGGAAGAACATTTATTTGCAATTCCACAAAAAACAACTTTTCAGGCTTCCTGGAACATACCATTTTAATCCATGTTCTTTGGTATGTATGTTGAAAATGTATTGGCTTAATGGTCAATTAAGGAGATTTTGATGTTTTCAACCAAGGTTCCAATATTTTTGTGGGGCAACGTTCAGCATGAGCCAATCATGGCTTTATTTCTAGATAAATGTTATTCTGTTTCCATTTAGCATTATCTTCACTCTACATCAGGTCAAATTATACACATGTGCTTTTACAACATGAATTCCAAGGTTGGCGTGGTTCACACTTGCAACATTTAGACAGACAGAAAATCTAAAAGCCATAATTTCTCCATCTCCAGTATCCTTGCCCTTTGAACACAACCACCTCACGTCTAGTCCTGAATGCATACCGTAGTGCTATCCTATGCCAGAATCTAAAAACAGTAAGTCATCTGAGAAAATAAGATGAAGAAAGAGCTTTAGACTCCTGAAAACTGAGATTTGTTACATCGGTTCTTTCCTTTCAACCAAGGTTCTTTTGCATAAATGAGCAACTTTGTCTGACAGCAGGAACCATATTAACTTGAGCAGCTGCCTTTAGTTATAGTTCAACTCTGCTCAAAGATTTGTGCCTTAAGTCATCAAAATAGCTCTCAGTGTTTTTCTTGAAGCAATCCAAGGACTCAAAGCTCTTTTTTTGGTCTTCAATATAGGGACTTTTTTCTTGTGAGTTTTTTCTATGTTCCACAACAAAACATTCACAAAGCTTCAAGTATGTATTTGCCTGGTGGTCCTCCTCTCATGTTTAGCCCCGAAAACATTGTAGAGTGGTATCCAAATCTAGTCTTGATGTGAAGTTATTTCAAACAGTTTGTATACAGTAAGTGACACATTTCTTCAATGGGTTTGAGTAGGACTGACCAAAAGTTTGTGCCAGTTGACTATTCTTTTTCTGAGGTCCACTTTGTCAAGCCAGATACAGGCTTCACCAATCAAGGTCTTCTTCATAAACTTCCCTCCATTAGAGAAAAGTAAAATCTAGAAAAAATAGCCAAAATTATATCTACTTGCATATACTTTTCAACCTTTTTAAAGGACATTTGATCATCAAAGAAGTAACACAGACAAGAAAGGGTGAGGGGAAGTAGCAGCTATACGTGGAAGAGAACTAATCCTCAAGATGTCCTCAAAAGATGAGAAGAATATTGATTAAGTCATACCAGAATCTCCCAAAGTAAAGACACATCCTGGAGGATATGAGAATTTCAGATGACATGCACGAGCAACTAATTCTGACTAGGTTTCTGCTTACGTGAATAGAAAGTTCCTCAAGGGAATTCTGGTAGGTACATTTTCTGTTAGTTTATGAGATATTAACTCAAATATGAAATTATCTGAGTGCTGAATAAATAAGAGCTCACGAGGCAGATAAAATGCAACATTAATTTTGTTGAACATTCATTTACTGGTGATCTTACTATGGTGTGCTCTTCCAAAGGGATTTCTTGTCATATGTAGAATTTAGGTTAGGTGAAATGCGATAGGATCTCAGACTCAAGACATTTTTTTTTCTTTTGAAGAGGAATTGAAAGAAAGGTGGAGAGCATTAGTGGTGCTAACAATGAACCCCTGACAATTCTCTCTTGTTCTCTGTCTTTTCAGAATCTTCTCTAGAGAATTTATCTTTATTCCTGGCTAAAACCTTACTTTTCTGTTTCTGACTTCAAAATCTGCATTTCTAGTTATGACTATCCCTTCTGGCCCCTGGCTTGGGGATTTCAGATGGCACTGTAGGTTTCCACTTGAATCCTGCTTTCTTATCAAATGTATCACATTTCAAACAAATGTGTGATCTTTCTCCCTTGAGGTACCCTCTCCAACTACTTAATCTCCGTGGATGACACATTTGTTCACACAGATTGCAGGGTATCCTTTACTTTTTAAAAAAATTATTGTTATTATTTCTTTCCACTCTAATGTCTGTCAGTCCTCTCAATACAGATTTAGCTCGGTAATATTTCCTACATTTGTCTTTAGTGTAGGCCCTTAAGCGCCGATATCATGGTCTTACTCTTCCCTTATTTTTTCATCTCTTTCCTCCTGACTCCTTTTTCCTTTTTCATTCTTTGTCTCTACATCTGCTGAATGCCCACCACGAACCAGCCTTGTATGGGGCTATAGAACAGAGAGCAATAAGAGCCAGGCCTAGAGAAGAGAAGGTATGGAAGCAGTGACAGGTAAGTATATACATGATTGTACAGCGCAGATTAGGACTGATAGATTAATAGGTTAAGCAGAATGGCACGTCAATAAGGCGTGATGAATTCCATTTGCGGTCCTCAGTAAAGGGCTGAATTTATATTGAAAGGACCAGCGGGATGGGTGGAGAGAGATGAAGAAGACAATATTAAAGGGGAAGAAAAAGAGGAACAAAACACTGGAGGCTTAGTCTGATTTGAAAAGATTGTGATGTGGCAGCAGTATAGAGTGTATTGGGAAGTATGCAAGGAGATGAAATGAAATCGGCACAATTAGAGGACACCTTAGAGGACTGTGAATGAGGCAGGATATTGGTGAATCACTGAAGGGCTTTAATGGAACCTGCTAGCCAGTGTTGTCTTCTATCTATCTATCTATCTATCTCCCTATTTTTAATTCAAGTATACTTAACTTGCAATGTTATATTAGTTTCAGGTGTATGACAAAATGATTCAGCAATCCTATACATTTCTCAGTGCTCACTACAATAAGTATACTCCCATCCCCTTCACCTATTTCACCCCCCCACCCTCCTAGCCAGTGTTTTTAAAAGATACCTCTGCCAGCAGTGTGATGGAATGAACTAAGAGGGTAAGACACTGATGGCAAGGGGGCTGCGTATATTGCTAAAAATGATCTGAGTAATAGAGATGAGGACTCAAAGAGGATTAGTGGCAGTGAGCATGGAATTAAATCTGTACAAAATAAACTGAGTAGTCAGGATAGAGAAGACTTGGTAGCTAATTGTATGGGTGAGGGAGCTGTGGAAATCTAAAGGGCCACCAGAAAGACACCTCTAAGTATTAATTAACTTATAAAATGTCACATACTGCACGATCGGTATACATGAGTTAAATAACTGAATGGAAAACAAATCCTGTATGAACGAAAATTTTGAAATAGTAGCAGTATAATATGGAGCTACCTGAAGAGAATGTCCAGCAGGGCTGAGGCTGAATCTAAAAGTTTCATTGAATGAAGGCTCTCTATCATGTCGACATACTCTCGTTTTTTTCTTGATCACCTTTTTCTGAGTAGAGATGTTCATCACATATATTTTTACATATAAATCTGAAAATAAGAATTCAGCTTGTGAAGTGTCCACGACTCATATAATTTTCTATTGAAAGAATGACAACTGTACACCGAGAGCTTGCCTATATTTTACACACAGCCTGCAGACTGTGCTTGATTTGCTTCAGACAACATAAAGTGATTAAGAGACACCAATTTTCTTAGCAATTCAGTTTTCCTGTTGCATGGTAAGTACATGACTTTAAGTTTATGTGTTGAGAAAATTTAGCCAAAAGGTAGTAAAATATCAACTTGTTCTGTATAAGATAAATTCTTTTTTTAAAGGATTTTATTTATTTATTTGAGAGACAGAGGGAACAAGTGATGGGGAAGGGCAGAGGGAAGGAGGGAGGGAGGGAGAGGGAGAGAGAGAGAAAGACAGAGAGAGAAGCAGACTCCACACTGAGTAGGGAGCCGGATTTGGGGCTCAATCCCAGGACCTGGAGATCCTGAGGCGAAGGCTTAACTGACTGAGGCATCCAGGTGCCCCAGAAATTAATTATTTTCCATTTTTCAGATATATTTGGTGTACAGTTCAGATTTTACTCTACATTTTCCAGATTATTTAGGAAATATTCCTGCAGAATTCCTAGATAGATGACACAGCTCATTTTCATAAAATTAGATACCTGGTAAGTGATCAGGAGATTTAAATTTATAGGTGATATTTCTGCACTGGAGAATCTCAACTATTAGTTGTTCACCATCTGTCTTCATTTCCTTCTTCAGTGCAATCTTGATTTCTCCCATTACCTGAGTTTTGACTGAAAGAATTTAATAAAAGTGTTAAGAAATATGAAATAGCTATGAAATAGTTAATTCAATCATTCATTCATACATTCATTTATTGTTTTTCAAGTGCTGAACACCTTACTGAATCCTCTGAATACACAGATGAATAAAGAATAGTCTGAGCTCATAAGGAGTGTAAAATCTCTTGGGAAGACTGATAAATTACACACTTACAACAAAGTGTATTAATATAATGACAGGCTAGTAAATAGGGAAGTGTGGAAGAAATGTGAGTCAATAAGTACTATTTAACTGTAGGCCAAAAGAGGAAACAGACGAGACTACAAGAAGACAGACATCCATAAAAATAATATAATTTCAATATAATCTATAGGAAATCAGTCATGTGAAATACAAGAGCTATTTGCTAACAGTTGCTAGTTACCAGGCTTGCGCAAGAATATTTGCTGCCACAACTAAATGTTGTTATATGTCATTTCTACTCCCTTTATTTTCCTTGATAAACAAAATAGCCAACAAGAATATGTAGTCATGAAATGGTACAAGGGAAAATACCATGAGTGAATTAAAAGAATCCAGTGTATTTCTTTCAAGAGTTTATCTTGGCTCTGTGTATCCCTGAAGAAACTATTCATGCTAGGTCATGTTCTTTTTTTTTTTAAAGATTTTATTTATTTGACAGAGAGAAACACAGCCAGAGAGGGAAACACAAGCAGGGGGAGTGAGAGAGGGAGAAGCAGGCTTCCCACCGAGCAGGCAGCCTGATGTGGGACTTGATCCCCGGTCTCCGGGATCATGCCCTGAGCCGAGGGCAGTCGCTTAACCAACTGAGCCACCCAGGCGCCCCTAGGTCATATGCGTTAATGATTCGCCCTTTCCTCTGTCTGTTCATATATGCATCCACCTCTCCAATCACCAACAAGTCTTTTACTTCCCATCCCACCCTGCAATAAGCACTCTGTTAGGAATAATGGCTATTGTGGTGGACCAGAATACACATGCTTATCGGTTTTATAGCTTTTCCACCTATTGGGAAGAAAGCCTTAATGAATTATTTTCATCGATAAATGTAAAGTTAGAAAAAGCAAAAAGGTAATGAAATACAAGAGTGTGGTTCCAAGAGAGCCTGAAGAAGTATTCCTTGAGCTGAAACCAGAAGGACGGGAAAGAGTTAACTAGTTGGAATGGATTAAGTACATGCTGCAGAGAAGGAACAGTGTCCTCACAGGAGGGAACATCATTGGACTGAGGAACTAAATGTATGTTCATATGATTATGACATTGTTAACTGGTACCATTGATACCATGGTAAGAATTTGTTTTTTATATATTTAGGACAGTAGGAATCTACTGAAGGTTTTTAAGTTTAGATATAGATCACTTGTTCTCAGACATCTTGGTTTCAGACTTCTTTATACTCAAAAAAGAATGGAGGATCCTCAAAGAACAATTGTGTGCATTATAGCTATCAACATTAGAAATTTAACATTTCTAATTAAAATACAAAATTAGATGGTCTAGAATATTTATTGATTCCACAAAAATGACAATAATATACTTATAAATCTTTGAATGAAAAATAACCATATTAATAGTGAGGAAAACTGTTTCATATTTTTTTCAAAGTTCATTAATGTTTTGCTTAATAAAGGAGAGCTGGATTCTCATACCTGTTTCTATATTAAATCCAATTCAATCTGTTGTTTTAGTTGAAATATATGAAGGAAGTTCAATCTCATACAAATCGTTGGAAAGGGAGAAATATTTTAATGTCCTCTTTAGATAACGCTAGTTAACTAAAATTTGACAAGTGGTAATTTCTGGAATCTGAAATCATATCAATGGACTTTTGAGCTTTACTTTAAAATATACCAGTCTATCCAGCTTTTTTTTGTTTTTATCTTGCATTTTGAGTATTCTTTTAAGTATGCCCGACTTGGTAACAGCATATTGTTCATTTTGGAAAATACTGGTTCACTGAGTTAGGCAGGTCTTGTTGATACATTTCATAACATATTTAAAGCATATGTATTAATATCACCACCAATATCCTCAAAAAGGTCTTGGAATATTGAGAAGCTTCCAAGCTTAGGAAGGAAGATACAAGCTTTCCAAAATTCCATTTTTATTTAAAAGCAGAGTTTTATCACTGACAACTATCCTCACTTATATTTCTTAAAGTGCCAAACTCACTTTGTTAGTTGTTGAGAATAAGTAGCATTTGCCGATCAGTTATTCTTTCTAGCAAAAATTACATTTCTTATTAAAAGCTAGTTCAGCTTGCGACTCAAAAAAATACACAAACACATTTCTTCAAGTCAACTATCTTCATTTGGTAGGCAGCAAAGTGCTTTAGGTATATTTCACATTTTATCACAGTGAATTAGAAAGACATGCACTTAAGGGTCTAGGTTTAATAACAGTAATTTCAACTTCCTCATTAAGGATGGTCTTGAGTGAAACTGCCATTTTCCTTATGAGTGAGTGGTGATTACCAATAAATCAACACAGTGCCTGTTAATATAGTTTGGTGTCACCACCTTGCTTTGTTCTAAGTCGCCAGCAGTTTACAGTATCACTGCTTTTGCATTATCAAGATAAATGTCAGCAGCGTGAAAAGGTAAATAATGATATCTTAGTATATTTATTATTTTTTAATAATAAAATATCTAATAATAAAATAAAAAATAAAATAAAATAATATCTTAGTATATTAAAAAATAATTTTGACCTCAGGTATGCATGTAAACAAAATAGAGAATACAGGCTATAGCTGAGTAATCTCTGAGAGGAAGCTAAAGTAACAAAAGCATTATGTGCAAAATTGTAAATGAATCAGATGGTGGTTATTTAATCCTTTTGATTGAATTTTGTCACATTTTAGGGACTTGTTTTGATGAATTTTTTTCCTGGATCAAAGTTTTGATTAAATTAACTTAACTTTGTATGCCTGAATGTACCCAGACATGTTGAGATACAGCTATCAATACCAATAAGCAAGGTCCAAAAGTACAGGAAACCATCTGTACTGGACTGAAACACAAATCTTCTGGATATAATTACATCATAATAGCTTAGCAACCAGTGATTGTAGATACTGCACAGCAGTTAGATGTGAGCTTGACTCTCAAGAAACTCAAGAAAATAAAATGCAAGCCAAGGATTTTATATACAGTTCAACTGTCTTTCAAGTATCAAGCCTGTAAGTTTTAAGCATAGAAGAACTGAGGAATTCTGTACAAAAATTGATTCTCTGAGAAATACACTGGGGATGCCTTTCATTAAACCAAAGAGATGACTAGAGAAACTTCACCACACGGACTGATGGTGAGTATTTAATATATTTAACTGCAGAGCTAAGACTAAAGCAGGACTGAGGACATGGGTGGGAGACCAGGATTTGTTATGTATTCTGACAGTATTAAGAATAAAACTAAAAATAGACGGATGCCAAAGGAAGAAAAAGGGCAAAGTAGAGTGAAATTATTGCTTTTTTAAAATTTTTTTAAAGATTTTATTTATTTGACAGAGAGAAAACAGCCAGAGAGGGAACACAAGCAGGGGGAGTGAGAGAGGGAGAAGCAGGCTTCCCGCTGAGCAGGCAGCTGATGTGGGACTCGAACCGGGGTCTCCAGGATCATGACTTGAGCCAAAGGCAGTCGCTTAACCAACTGAGCCACCCAGGCACCCCAAAATTATTGCTTTTTGTATAGGTAATAGGTAGGTAACAAAGGATTAAATTTAAAATTGGCAAACCAGATAGTAAATGGTGAAGTAAGAAGAACAAGAACTAGAAATGGTATAAATAAAAAGGAAATCATTATGGGGCGCCTGGGTGGCTCAGTTGGTTAAGCGACTGCCTTCAGCTCAGGTCATGATCCCGGAGACCCGGGATCGCGTCCCACATCGGGCTCCCTGCTCAGCGGGAAGCCTGCTTCTCCCTCTCTCAATCCCTCTGCTTGTGTTCCCTCTCTAGCTGTGTTTCTCTCTGTCAAATAAATAAATAAAATCCTTTTTTAAAAAAAGGAAATCATTAAAACAAAGGTACAAATCTTAATTACAGATTTTTTCAAATCAAAGACACCCAATAGAAAAAGAAATACAATAACTACACACAATAATTATAAAACAAAATGCAGAGTTTCAATCAAATATATCTATCATACCTGTAAACATGACTAGGTTTAGCTAGCTTATTTTAAAACAGAATTTCAGACTGGCTTATAAAGCAGCTTTAACTCTATGATAAAATTTAGTTTTGTTTCAAATAGTGAAAAATACATCAACTATAAGCATACCAGGTATATGGACACAATAAGAGAGTAAGGGTTGAACTGTTATTATCAGACAATTTAATTTAGGGCAAAATTCAGTAAACAAGACAAAAAGGGGCATTTGATCAAGCTGAGGATATATAAATCCTAATGAAGATATAACAATTATAAAGATGTAGGTATCACTTAAATAAGATTGAAACTACAACATGAGATGTAAGGAGCTGAATGAGAATAATAGTAAAAGATTTTTATACAACACTTGTAGTACAAGACAGCCTGAGGAGACCAAAAGAAGCAAAGACATAGAATATTGAGATATTATAATTGATAAAGCAGATCTCATGTGTATTTACTAAATACCACACCCTGATAATAGAGAATTTATCTTTTTTCTCAGTTTTATATGAAACATGCCCCAAACTGACCACATACTGAGTTACAAGGAAGACATCAGTAAGTTCTATAAAATTAAGGTATTACAAACATTGAACACACACAAAAAGCCTTCAATTAAATAATTCTTAGGTGAATGACAAAGTACAATGAGAACAGACAGGAGTTGTGAAAAATAATGACAATGAAAAGAACCATGTGTCAGAGTCTATGAGAGTTAAAGTAATGTTGAGAGGAAAATCTCAACTTGAAGATTGGCAACCCTGCCTCATCTCTCAGAAGATATGAGGATTTAGGTAGAATCACAGAAAACATCCAAGTCTCCCCATTTCCTGGAGTTCTAAAATGAAAAGGAAAAAACCCAAAGCAGAGACTATATTCTCCTGGGAATAAGACATATCTTGGCATTGTGGAGTGAATGCCAGCAAAAAATCACATTTAATCAAATTTCTTCAAAAGGGAGAGCAAACAGTGTGGAGATTCCTTAAAAAATTAAAAATAGAGCTACCCTATGACCCTGCAATTGCACTACTGGGCATTTACCCCAAAGATACAGATGTAGTGAAAAGAAGGACCATATGTACCCCAATGTTCATTGCAGCAATGGCCACAATCGCCAAACTGTGGAAAGAGCCAAGGTGCT
>PITA01001100.1:43910-54941 GCA_004023965.1 Spilogale gracilis
TATATACAATGGAATACTATGCCTCCATCAGAAAGGATGAATATCCAACTTTTGTAGCAACATGGACTGGACTGGAAGAGATTATGCTGAGTGAAATAAGCCAAGTAGAGAAAGTCAAGTATCACATGGTTTCACTTACTTGCGGTGCATGAGGGGTAACCTGGAGGACAGTGGGAGAAGGAAAGTAAATGGGAAGTAGAGTAATCCAGGGAGAGAAACAAAACAACAGAGACTTTGGACACAGAAACAAACTGGGACTTGGAGGGATGGGGGTGGAGGGATGGGAAAGCCTGGTGGTGGGTACTGGGGACACCTAAAGTGTGGGGCACTGGGTGTGGAGAACGGGGAATGAATCTTGGAACACTGGAAAAAAAATTTAAGTAACAATAAAAAATAAATTTGTTTCGAGCATCCCCCCCCCCAAAAAAGGGAGAGCAAAACCTCATCAACCAGGCTTGCAAATCTATATGTGAAACAGCTCTATGTCTCTCCTCCAAAGCCTTACAGAAGTGGAAAGAACACCATCTCTCAAACCCACCCCTGGGATGGAGGGGGAAAAGAAGATTCTAACTAGGTAAGGAGGGAGCCACAGAAAATTCACTCCCATTATTCCCTGCCATAGAAAACTGAGGATAGTAATGAGCATGCAGCAATAAAAGAGCAGGACATTCTTTTTCTGGGAGAAATTCACTTTTATAGGTCATATTCCTTTTCTTTTTTCTTTTTTTAAGATTTTATTTATTTATTTGACAGAGAGAAACACAGCAAAGGAGGGAACACAACCAGGGGAGTGAGAGAGGGAGAAGCAGGCTTCCTGCCAAGCAGGGAGCCAGGTGCTGGGCTCAATTCCGAGACCCTGGGATCATGACCTGAGCTTAAGGCAGCCGCTTAACGACTGAGCCACCCTGGTCATATTCTCCTTTCACAGCCCTTAAAACCCCACACGCTAAGCATGTGATATTTGTTATTGTTTTTCACCTTCTCATATGGGGGAAAAAGGTGGAATTAAACTTGCTAATTACAGTTCTCAAATCATCACATTGCCTGCTTCTTTCTTGGAAGGTTAAATTCAGGTGCTTAGTTTCTTCACAGTATGTGCTCTTTAATGTTTCTATTAAAGGAAGAAAGGGACATGCCCGCTGAGATCACGTTAGTTCTGAGTCATCACTGCCCATCATGTCTGCTCTGTCACACGTTCGGAACGCCCCTGTCATCTGGAGCAGCTGTAGGACAGCGACAGAAACCTCCCATTCCACTGTCACCACAAGGGGGCAGCAGCTCCAGATCAAAAATCAATGCCACTCTGGAGAAGACATTTATCCTGCAATAGGATACATAACCACGATTTGAGAATAGAAAGAAGGGAAAAAATAGAAAGAAGAGGGAGGGATGAAGGGATGTTGGGGGCACAGTTCAAAAATGAGATGACAAAGTGCTAAAATACAAATAGTCCCATTTTAAGGCTATTAGTGAATTAGAAGCACTGAGGAACAAAGTTGAATAAGATAGAAATCAATACTATTCACATAGAGGAAGAAAGGCTTAGGATACTATAGAAAGGAAAGCAGAGTAAAGAAGGTAGAAAACAGTGATAGACACGTGGAACTGAGAGATATAAGGCAATATAACTGCTCAGAAAAAGGAAATTCAAGAGATTAGAACATAGCAACTACTTAAAATATAAAGGTATTTATCTGAAGTAACAGAAGAGTAAATCTGTGGATCAAAAGAGTATCCTGTATTCTTGGAAATACTGATTAGCTGATAATACACTGATATGTCCCCATTTAAGCCACTTCAAAGATACAGAAAACATGTTTAAAGGGATCAGGGGAAGAAATAACTCCCCTGAGTGATGACACTGATAGAGGAAAAAAAGTAGCTTTTCGATAATATTTAAAAGCCTGTTGCAGAGGTTATAGAGGATCTACTAATAAGAGAAAGAAAGAAAGGGAGGGAGGGAGGATGGATCTAGGGAGAAGGGAGGGAGGAAGGAGGGAAGAGAGAAGGAAAAAAATTTGAAGATGAAGTCAAAGAGGAACGTGGAAGAAAATGAAAGTGTGCAGACTTCCTTTAAGCAGAGATTAATAAAATTTAAAGTTGAAATGTGGTACTGAAAATTATAATTGCTCAACTTCCTAATATTTTCAATTTTGCTTCTTAGATTTAGGGAGAGCTTTTATAAATGAATAAGGTAAAATATTTATTGACATTAAACTATTCCTTTGTTTTCATCATGATATCCCACCTGCATTAAATTAAAAAAAATAGTATAATCCATTTTTTACAAAGACCATGAATAACTGAATTCTATTAAAATTGTTTGTGTCCCTCTATCTCTTTAGCTAAAGTGCTCCAAGTAAGTATAACTGTCAAATTGACTTATTTTTATCTTGCGCAGCTTTCTTCTTTCACACACTCTGGTACTTTATTCTCTATTAACATATGCAGTGCTCTTCACTTTTTTCCTCTGAGGAAAAAAAGTTTATATCTATTTTTTACCTTTGAAAAACATGTGTAAGTCATATCGACACGTACAAATTTATACACATACTGTATACATCCATCTGACATTTTTAGAGAAGTGCATTTTAAGAAAACATGACCATTAACAACACAATAATATTTTCACAACTGGGCAATGTGTAGAATTGTTGAATCATTGCTAAGTACACCCAAAACTAACATAATATTATGTTACCTATACATCTGAATAAATACACAAACAAACACATGAATGAATAAAATAATATTTTGGTTTTGGGGGAAACAAAATGCTATAAATGCTGGATTTCTTTTGAAATTAAGAGCAAAGTAAAACAAAAAAAAAAACAAAAAAAACCCAACAGAATAAAGACAAAGTTTAGTTGAAAAAGCAAACAACCATATTTCTGACAAGAAATCCTAAGAGTATTCAAGGAAAAACATTAAAATGATGGTAGCTAGCTCTAGAAGTTAGAAAACAGGCTGCTCTGACATCTTCAAAGGAAAATATTTAGAAGGGAATGTTGTGCTTAAATTAACATTTCATTCAAGATACTAAATCCAAGACACATTAAGTATATAATACATATATATATATTATATATATAATATATATATATATTATATATATATATATATATATACTCAATATTATTGCAATGAAGGGATTTTTAGGGGTCGTTTTGCTACTTTACTTTGGCCACATACAGGACCTTAGCAAGCAGAGAAGATAGCAAGCAACTGCATATTGTTGATTCAAGATTATATATGCCCATCTCACTGTTGACGTGATAGGCATTAAAAAAATTTTTTTTTGAGTATACTCCACATTCAACATGGGGCTTGAACTCAGGACTCTGCAATGAAGAATCACATGGTCTACCAGCTGAACAAACCAGACACTCTATGCTCTGGGTTGCTAAAATCATAGCTAGAAATTATTGTCCACATATATACATTACATCAATTATGCACATTATGAACATTAAACAACAAAATGGCAATAAATAATTCCTGAAATATTCATAATTGTATGAGATCATCTATGGAAACCATTTGAACATACAAAACAATCTTTAAAAGAACATACAAAACATAATTTTTTTATAGTGAAATTCAATGGACTTGGTTTTCAAGAAAAGATGACCCTTCCTACCAAACATATCTCCAGAAATACCATTTTCTACTCACACTACGGATTGAGAAAATCTTTTTTTTTAACATTATCAGTACCTGAAATACTAAAGGGCACATAATGTAAATCAAGGTTTACTCTTTCTCAGAATTCAAGAAATCTACTGCAATCTGAGCAGCTTTTGCCAATGTGAGACCATTTTAGGCAAAAAGTTTCTTTAGAGGTATTGTTTAATTAACCAAAAGTGAATGAAATGTGGAAAAGAAAAGAAGGATAGAAGAATGTTTTGTAAAAGGAAAGCTTGTGTAAGAGAAAAAAGAGCATAGAATGAATAAAATTCTCACTGATACAGGTTTCCTTGCAAATTTCCATTAATAAATACAAAGTACCAACGCCTCAGGTCACAGGGATGGGCTAATGAAGTCTGAATTGGTGGTAAGTAGGATGTATATTTAGTTCTGAGAGTCTAGCACCTCAAAATGTGTTACTTAGCTCCTATCACTCATTCCAAATGTAAGCAAAGTCTAAAGTTGAATTAAGGTGGAGTTTCAAAACAAGGTGGATGGCAGGCTGGTCGTTAAATAATTCCGTGTTGTAGTTCCTCATATCATAAGATGATGACATACAGTACAATTATTTATAAACTATTTATAATATTGCTTACAGTTTAAAGAATAATAAATTTGTGAGTTTTTCTGATATTATCTAAATATGAGTTAGTCCTGGACCTTTACTAAACATCTTCTATTCTAAGGAATTTTTTCTGTTCATTCAGCATTTCTAAACCCAGCCATTACAGAAAGTCTTATTAATGTCCTAACACCTGTTAATAGCTAAAACAGTAATGTATTTTCCCTCATGTATAATTGTATTTTCCTTCCTTTCAGTTGTTTCTATTTTATTAGTTTCAAGTTTAAACAATGAATTTTTCAAATGCTAGCTGGATAAATATATTTTTATACATATATTGTTATATATATATCTCTCTCTATCTATATATTGTTAGCACGATGCCTGAAATGCTAGTTACTCAATAAGCATTTATTCTTCTTCTGTCTCGACAAGGATACCATGAAGATCAGCTCAAGAAGAAACAAACGGTTTATACCTGGCAAGCAAATCTATACCCTTAGGTCAATGGTTCAATTTATTGAGAGTAATGTAACAAAATAAAACATGTCCAAATATTCATATGAGTCAATAGTTTTAAAATAGAAATTTCTAAAAAAGAGAGTCCTTTTTCCACTTTGCTGAGCTTCATAGAGAGAGAAAATAGCTCACTATAATTTGTTCTATTCACCACCCTCTCTCTGAAATTTCCAATCAGGTATATTAACCCCATCCTAGAGTCCGTAATAATTTACCTTCCATGTTGAAATTATATCTCTCTTTTCTAAAATTTCAAGGTGGTACTTGATAATTTGACTTAGTACTTGATAATTATCTGTAACTGGCACTTCTCTTTTCTTTACACCACGTCCTGAAAGTAGTAGATCTTTCACCAGGTTCAATTTGCATTGAATGTTCTTTCCTGGCAAATCATTGTTTCTCAAGCCATTGACACATTTTAAACTTAGTTCTCAGACACATGTCTCTGAACATAGGTTCTTACCTCTTACCTCCTTATATGTAGGATTAAATAGAAGAGGTGAAGAACCACAGATTTTGAAGATTTATCCTGGTAACTTTATGTTTGAAAGGGGGAAGCAAAAAATGGAACCAATTTATTTCATTTTGTATGTATTACACTCAATTCCCAACTACCTTCACTGTAAGATCTCATAAAGTTGACTCAATTAATCATCTTATTCAGACAATGAAATTGACACCAGGCAGCCGGCTCCGTTGATTGCCTGACTACTTTTCCACCAGTCTCACAGATGACTCTAAATGCTTGGATCTAGAACTTTCTACTAACATATACTATAATACAGAATTAGAGAATTTCTGACACAGGATTTGTAAAATGCTTTGTGATCAGATATAAATACGTAATTTTTTTATAGTGAAATTCAATTGACTTGGTTTTCAAGAAAAGATGACCCTTCCTACCAAACATATCTCCAGAAATACCATTTTCTACTCACAGTTTAAGTATACTCCAATCCGTAATCAAGAGAACAATATTATAACGTTATGAATGATGAATACAAATTATGTAATGCAGACTTGTGTCCTATTATCTCACTTTTCCTCAAACATGCGAAACAGAAATATTACTAACTTCACTTAAAAAAAAAAAAAAAGATTTTACTTATTTGACACAGAGAAACACAGCCAGAGAGGGAACACAAGCAGGGGGAGCGAGAGAGGGAGAAGCAGGCTTCCCGCCAATCAGGGAGCCCGATGTGGGGCTCGATCCCAGGCGTCCCGGATCATGACCTGAGCTGAAGCCAGAGGCTTAACCACTGATCCACCCAGGTGCACCCACTAACTTCACTTTTAAGAAAGGAGGCTGTAAATTTTAGGTTGACGAATTTGCCAAATGTCACATAGTTAGATTAGGTGTTTCCAGCAAGACAACCCAAGATTACTGCCCAAACTGTCATAACCCATTAAGTGATAGTGACTGTGTGCCAAGTTCATGGGCATGCTTGTGAGCACATATGAGGGGGAGGAGATGTGGGGATAAAGCAGACTCAAGATTTATGGGGAAGTTGTCTTGGAAGGAGAAGGTATAGTCAAGAGAGGGAATAAATGCTTACTCATTTCCTATCCAAAGCTTTAATTTATGAACTGAACTTCTTGACTTATTACACATAGGGAGTTATAATTTACTTGAATGCCAACAACAATGTATTTGATTTACTGAACAACTCTTGTGTTTCAGGTACTTTTTGTATCACTCTACAGCCTTTAATTGCAAGGACTGTGCCTTATTTACACTTGTATTTTTAGCCCATAGAAAAGACATCTAGTCCATATTAGACACTTAATGAATGAATTCATAAAATATCTCTTATCTTTATAGCAAACCTACAAGGTATGTATCATTTCCACACACATCTGAAAAAAGAGATTTCTTAGGTCTGACTCAATCTTCCCTCTAAAGTAGGCTGAGGCCATCAAATTGAGATATCTTCTGATTTTTTTCTCCTATAGATTCACCCAAAATAAATGCTTTTACGTCAGTTTATGAATTTCATTTTCTGTTTACGTATATATCCCAGCCTCTATTATTCAAAGCTATGCAGTGACAACCTAATACATTTTCATGTCTCAGGGCTTAGTGGGGGGCTGATGGAGGAGGCATTTTGTTACGTTTTCATTAATTTTTTTTCCACAGGAGAAGAGTTCTGTAAGCTTTCATTAAGTCTTTTATTTGAAATAACCCAGATTCAAGAAGATATTTTATACAATAAGGCAGGCTTTCTGGCCTAATATGATTTAAGAGTTCTATGAAAGTAGGACAAGCCTGCACATTCTCTCTGTGTGGTTACATAAAGAAATCTTTTCTTTCTGAGACAAAGCCAGAAAGAACATAATTTTAGCAGGAAAAAATAGATTTTTTTCTGATTGATCTTCTTCAATGTTTTTGGCATTTTTTTTGTCCTTTTGGTACATGTTTCTTAGCATTCATTTCACTGTGACTGAAAATAACCAGAGCTCTTTTTAAAAATGTTTAATTGAATGCTTCCTATTATCCTGTATGAGACAAAAAAAAAAAATAGAACTTTTGCTATCAGAAAATAAAAATGGAAACTTAAATGGACATCACATTTAAAATATTTGCAGTTTTTAAATTACTCAAAAGCCCCAGGAAAACAAATCCCAGGAGTAGTGAAGTAGGAGAGCAGGTAGATGGAGAAAGTAAGGTTTGTAAAGTTCTTTTCCACAGGAGAGTCAAGTTCAAGAACACTGGCCTGGCCTCCTGAGTTCACAAGGTCTTGGCTAGACTCCCATCTATGTTGCAGATCAAAAAGATCAAGTTGTCTTGACCTTTGATCTAAAAGTAGGCATATTAACTCCCAGGAATAAAGGTGGATCTATGGATATTCTCCCCATACAGAGAAACATTAGCATCAAAATGTAATGAATTTAGAAAATAAAACCAGATAATTGAATAATGGTAAGGAAGCCAGGAGCTCCTGTGAGGAAAAACAGTGTGTAAGAGTGTGAAACTACCAATTAATCATAGAACAACTTCTGGCTTCTCACAGGAGTGGAAGGTGACCAGGAGGCCAAGTAAATTCTGAATGAACCTGTGAATAGCACCTGAGGTGTTAAAGTAAGGTCAGGAGATTATGGGAATCAAATGTTTAGGTTTGCCCAACAAGTTATTTATGTCTTCTCTCTCCCTGTTTTCTTTTTTTTTTTTTTTTAAGATTATATTTATTTATCTGAGAAAGAATGAGAGAGAGAGAGAGAGAGAGAGAGAGAGAGAGAGAGAGAGAGAAGGGGGGAGGTCAGAGGGAGAAGAGGGAGAATGCAGGACTGGATCCCAGGACTCTGATCATGATCTGAGCCAAAGGCAGTCACTTAAATGACTGAGCCACCCAGGTGCCCTCTCTCTCTGTTCTTGAATCAATTTCTTGAATCAATCCTAACACCCTTAACATAGAGTCATTTTGATCCTCCTTTCGATTTTCGCTGGCTCTTCAGATTTTCCCTATCTTTCTTTCTTTTTCTTTTTCCCCCCCTACTAATGCAGCATATAGGAAGATCCTCTAAGATTCTTCCTTGATCCAATTTTTTTTCCAGCTATCCATTTTATCTCCTTTGTGGTTAACACTGCCATGCAAGCTAAAAGAACAAGCTAGAATTCCACCTCAACTATTTATTCTCAACACCTTTTTGCTAGATTTTCTTTTATGTCTCTCCCCTCTTCTTTAGTCTTACCCTGCCTTGCCCTGAGAAGAACCCTTGAACTCTATCACCTGGATTTCCTCACCCTACACTTCCTCTGGGGTTTTAACACTGAGAAGTCAGTAGGCAGTGTGAGGGGAGAAGGACAGAGGCCAACTTATTTATTGTCTCTGACCCATCCTCATTTGTTGGCTTGATTTGCAGACACTGGTCCCTTGCTACAAGGCTGGAGCTCCTGCCCAGAATCTCTTGTATCATGGTGGTTGCTCTTGTTGGGTTCTGGTGACAGCCTCCCTCCCCATACCTCGTTCAGCTAGGGGCAGGAGTGGCTTTTTTCTGTGGCCAGTTCTTCACTGTTTCACCTTGCCTTGGTTGGTTCCCTTAACCTCCCCCACTTTGTAAAGGTCTTTTCATTAAACTCTTTGAACTACTCCATTTGAATGTGTCAGTTTCTTCCCTCTAGGGCTTCATGGGGTATCAATTATTGCAGATTAAGTTAGACCATAATCCAAGTTTTTGTTGGGTTTTTGTTTTGGTGTTTATTTTCTTCTTATAAAGAGAAATAGTCTATTGATGAAACAACTTACTGATTTGTTCACATATATTCCTGGGGTCTGTCTATGCTTTGTATTCAATACCACTGTTCCCTTCATCTCGCACAAATACCAAACTCTTTTATCCTCATGTCTGAATACCTGGCAGAGTAACTTCACCCTTGCGTCAGTTAGGATAGATTAGATTCTGTTCAGTAACAAACATCACCAAAATAGCAGTAATTTAAAACTAAAAGTCACAATATCTTAGGCTGATGGGACAGTCAATAGTCTCCCAAGTTGCTGACTGTTATTCCTGGAAGAGAAGAGAATCCTCAAGTCTCACACCAGCAGTTAAATGCTCAGTCCAAGAATGGCATGTATCATATCCAACCACCACTCATTGGCTAGAATGAGTCAGAGAACCCCCTATATCACTAGGGAGCCAAACAGTCTGGGAGTCAGAGAAACGGAGGTAATCAGTGAATAACACTAATGAGTGCCAAAGCATTTTTTGCTCCTCTTATTCAAAGTTGACTTGGATGTTGGAGGTTCTCTGTTATTTTACATGAATGTTAAGATAAGTATATTGAGTTCCTCAAAAAATACTCCATGCTAACTTAACTGAAACTCTGTTAGATTTCTATTTTGTTGTTTCACTAAGAAACATGGAATGATTCTACATTTATCCAAGGTTTTTTTTTAAAATGCCCTTTAACAGTCTTCAAGTTGCTTTTATTTTTCTACAGATATCTTAGTTATTTTCTAGTTAACTCCAAGATACAATACTATGAACATTTGATATTATGAATGATACTGTTGTGTATTTATGTTTACTTACTGGTGATCTACAGTAATTCTTATTAGTTCTAACATTTATCTGTTGATTCTGTGAGATTTTCTACATAAATATATATTCAAATTGACATCAAATAATTTTTTCCCCTTTCAATTGTTGTACCTCTTATTTTATTTTCTTCCCTTACACATGAGTCAAAACCAATGCTATGTTATATATTAGTAATGGTACAGGACATCCTTGAGTCTGATCTTAAAAAATATGTGCCAAGGGGCACCTGGACAGCTCAGTCAGTTAAGTGTCTGGCTTCTGATTTCAGCTCAGGTCATGAATTCAGGGTCTTGAGATTAAATCCTGTATTGGGATTTGTGCTCAGCAGGGAGTCTGCTTGAGTTCTCTTCTCCCTCTGCCATTCCTCCCTTCTTGTGTGTATGCTCACTCACTCTTTCTCAAAAAAAAGAAAAGAAAAAGAAAAAAAACCCCAAAAACAAACATGCACCAAAATTACTCCTATTAGTAAAATGATTTAAAAATATAAATATATAATCTTTTAAAAATTCAGGAAGGGCCTACCTTACCTTTTCTAATACCTAGGAATTGTCAAAAATAGGTGTACAGGGGCACCTGGGTGGTTCAGTTGGTTAAGCCACTGCCTTCAGCTCAGGTCATGATCCTGGAGTTCCGGGATGGAGTCCCACATCAGGCTCCCAGCTCTGCGGGGAGTCTGCTTCTCCCTCTGAGCTTCTCCCCTCTCATGCTCACTCTCACTCACTCTCTCTCAAATAAATAAATAAAATATTTTAAAAAATAGGTGTATAAATGGATCAGAGTAGAGAGTCCAGATATGGACCCACAAATCTATGGTCAAATCATCTTTGACAAAGCAGGAAACAATATCCAGTGGGGGGAAAAAACAGTCTCTTCAATAAATGGTGCGGGAAAAATTGGACAGCTACGTATAGAAGAATGAAACTAGACAATTCTCTTACGCCACACACAAAGATAAACTCGAAATGGATGAAAGACCTCAATCTGAGGCAGGAATCTATCAAAATCCTGGAGGGGAACATACACAGTAACCTCTTTGACATCGGCCACAGCAACTTCTTTCAAGACATGTCTCCAAAGGAAAAGGAAACAAAAGTGAAAATTAGCTTTTGGGACTTCATCAACACAAAAAGCTTCTGCACAGCAAAGGAAACAGTCAAGAAAACAAAGAGGCAACCCACTGAATGGGAGAGGATATTTGCAAATGACACTACAGACAAAGGACT
>PITA01001100.1:55041-214900 GCA_004023965.1 Spilogale gracilis
CAACTTATACCAGTCAGAATGGCCAAAATTAACAAGACAGGAAACAACAAGTGTTGGAGAGGCTATGGAGAAAGGGGAACCCTCTTACACTGTTGGTGGGAATGCAAGTTGGTGCAGCCACTTTGGAAAACAGTGTGGAGATTCCTTAAAAAACTAAAAATAGAGCTACCCTATGACCCTGCAATTGCACTACTGGGCATTTACCCCAAAGATATAGATGTAGTGAAAAGAAGGGCCATATGTACCCCAATGTTTATTGCACAACAATGGCCACAATCGCCAAACTGTGGAAAGAGCCAAGGTGCCCTTCAACAGATGAATGGATAAAGAAGATGTGGTACATATATACAATGGAATATTACACCTCAATCAGAAAGGATGAATACCCAAATTTGTAGCAACATGGACCAGATTGGAAGTGATTATGCTGAGTGAAGTAAGCCAAATAGAGAAAGTATCACATGGTTTCACTTACTTGTGGTGCATAAGGAGTAATATAGAGGATAGTAGGAGAAAGAAAGGAAATGGGAAGTAGGGTAAATCGGGGAGGGAAACAAAACATGAGAGACTTTGGACTCAAAAACAAACTGAAGGTCTTAGAGGGGAGGGAATGGGGGAATGGGAGAGCTTGGTGGTGGGTACTGAGGGCACGTATTACATGGAGAACTGGGTGTGGGGCATAAACAATGAATCTTGGAACACTGAAAGTAAATAAATTAATTTTTAAAAATAGGTGTATATAGTAACTCAAGTGATTTTTCTTCTATATAATTGCTTTTATTATAATATTAAGGAATATCATTATTTATCATTTTTTCATGAATATAGTTTTCCAATTCTACATTATTAAAAACAAAGTTTGAATGAACATTTATATGAAACTCCTTATACATGGATAAAAGAGTTTGGTTGGATACAGTAGAATATTTAAGATATATTGGAATCATAGGTTTAAACAGTATACAAATTTAGTTGTTGTTGTGAGATTGGCCTCTAAAATGTTTACGCTAACATTTTATGTACTACTCTTCTATCAGCAGTATGTAATTCCATATTGTCACATTTCTGCAAATTCTGGGTTTTCTTGATGAGTTTTAGCAAAACAATATGCGTGTATACACAGATGCATACTGGATCCTGATCTCCTCGCTTTATATGCACAGCAAATTATCTGCTGCCTTATTGTTTTGTTTTGTTTATGGTGTAATTTTTTTTTAAAGATTTTTTATTTATTTTGACAGAGAGACTCAGAGAGAAAGGTAACATAAGCAGGGGGAGTGAGAGAGGGAGAAGCAGGCTTCCCGCTAAGTAGGGAGACCCATGCAGGGCTCGATCCCAGGACTCCGGGATCATGACCTGAGCCCAAGGCAGTCGCTTAACCAACTGAGCCACCCAGGTGCCCCTATGGTGTCATTTTTTTGAACCAAAGTTTATTTTAATTGTCATATAGTCAAATTCATTAGCCTTTTATACTATGGTTTTGTGTTTTAACAGTTCTTTTGTATTTTACCAGTAATTAGGAAGATAGTCCCTATTTTTGAAAGTATTACTTTTCAGTTTTAGATACTTAACGCATCCCCAGTTACCTATTTATTGCTTTTTACAGTATAGGTAGGAGTAAAAATTTTTTTCATGCTGGCAGTCAATTTCCTCTGAATTATTTACCTGCAGGGCAATTTTTGTTGTAAATAAAATTTCCATATACACAAGGTCATATTCTGGGCCATCTGTTTGGTTTCACTGGCCTACTAGATTATACTTCTATATCACAGCCTTTTATGTACTACAACTTTGTGAGTAATCTTTCTACTTTAATATTTTTATTCAAAATTTTTTTGGCCCTTAGCTTTTTTATATGGATTTTAGGATCAGCTCTCAAAATTCCACAATAAGCATTTGTTATTTAATTGAACATTGCTGGTATTCACATATTAACTTGGGAACAAATGCAGTATTTATGGCATTAATTTTTACATCATGTTCTCTATGCCTTTTTATTCATGTCTTCTTTTATGAACTTCAACAGAATTTTGCATTTTTCTCATGAAGTGCTGAGTATTTTGTTAGGTATTAGTTATTTCCTGGAATTTTAGACTTTGTGCTGTTACTATGGAAAGGCTCTCTCTTTTTATCCTGTTTCTGAAGTGGCCATTACAGGTGACATAGGAAGGCTATTTTTCTCTGCCTTCATTTTTCTATCCATTTTGTCTGACTCTGTAACCATTTTGCCAACTTCATTTTGAATAATAATGTCATGATACACATCTTTCCATCTCTTTTTTTTTCAACTTTTCTATAAGCTTTTGCTTTAAGAATATTTTCTGTCTATACAGCATGTAGCTAGAGATGTTTAATCTACTTGAATTAAATTCATCTTTTTTTTTTTTTTAAGATTTTATTTATTTGACAGAGAGAAACACAGCCAGAGAGGGAACACAAGCAGGGGGAGTGAGAGAGGGAGAAGCAGGCTTCCCGCTGAGCAGGGAGCCTGATGTGGGGCTCAATCCTGGGTCTCCGGGATCATGACCTGAACCGAAGGCAGTCGCTTAACCAACTGAGCCACCCAGGCGCCCTGAATTAAATTCATCTTTTATGAGGTCCTTTAAATACGTGATAAGAATTAGAGGTGATTTGGAATTAATTCTAGTTTCTGCTTAATTTTTTAAAAAAATCTCCTTTCTATTCTTTCACTTCTGCATCCTTAAGAATTATTTTCAGTTATAAGAAACAGGAAAACTGGGGTGCCTGCTTCTCCCTGTCTCACTCCCCCTGCTTGTGTTCCCTCTCTGGCTGTGTTTCTCTATGTCAAATAAATAAAAAATATTAAAACAAAAAGAAACAGGAAAACTTAGAATGATTAAACAAACAGGGATTTAGTTTTCTAACATAACAAGAAATCCAGAGATAGACATAGGCTTGTCATTACAGTATTGAGTTTAGGAACTCGGGCTCTTTCTATATTCTTAGTCTGCCATTTTTAAGGATTCATTTACATCTTTTTTGCCTAATAATTGCAAGATGCATGCTGCATACCTAGGCATCACATCCACCTTCCAGATACCATAATAAGGGTCATTGAGAAAGCAGTTTTATATCACAAGGTTCTGCAAAGCTTAAATGAGTCCAGCATATTTAACTTCTCAGTTGGTTAAGTTATTAATAGTTCTAATGTACCATAATGGAAAACGTCCCTTAACATCTAATTTTTATAAACCCTGTGTCATTCTGGATCCTAAGTCTAGACACTATAATATACCATGTTCCTCTGGCAGAAAAGTCACACTGATAATGCCAGAGGGGGTTGTTGACAACTGAGTTATGTTAATGGTCCCTCCTGGAATTGGGCTGTGCACATCCTGCCTGTCTGTACATGCACAACACTGACCCGAGGCTTCACTAGTGAATGAAACACTCAAGATTATTTATACTCTTGAGAAATATAAAACACAATTACTGTTAAAGTTAAAATTATTAAGTAGAGAATTTGGTGACCTATCTTAAAAGAACAAGAAATGGAATATTCTATGGACTAATTATTGCATGTCCTGTGGACAATTATTGTATTAAAACCCAGCTAGAGTTAGGTAGTTGATATGGGGTCCATAGAAAGGCTTTTTGCTAGAGTGACTAGGTCACACTAGACAGTGGCTGTCAAAGATGATCCTGAAGATGATGGTACTGTCAATTCAGAGAGCACTTAGACCAGGAGGTTCTCGTGGGGTGGGAAGGGGAGTGGGATGAAAACCTACAACTGGGCATTGATGAGAAGGAAAAGAGGAAATAAAATATACGAGGTACAAAATATGTGAGGAGGAGTTTACCAGGCGAAGAGTAACATTCTTCCCTTCCATCCTCTAATAAAACTCAACTAAACTCAACTAAATTCTGACATAGCTTTCCCCAGCAATAAATTTAAAGTTTTGAATTTTCTTAAAACTTTGCTGCTGCAATTAGCAAAGCAATATTCTTAATAAATTAAAAATTGTATTTTTAAAGCAACATAATGTTGTATATTTCCATAGCATACCTCCATGTTATCATGTCTGCTGTGATAACAATTCCACCCAGATTAAATCTTAGATAATATTTTGGCAGGAAGGGTATTTAGTCACTCATTAACTGATTAAGGTACATTTTTTAAAAACCATTTTTTTCAACAACATAATCATTCCATTCTCTTAATTTATGGTAAAATTACTTCCAGGAACATTTTGGTAGAATATCTTATTTTGAATTTATCTAAACCCTTTATTAAGGAAAAAATATAGGAAGAAGAAGGCTATTAATTAATTAAGCTTAGTTATATGAGAGTTTAATATATGAAATCAAATGCTAACAAGATCTCAATCTGAGATTGCTAATTCACATTTCCAAACTCACAAGAAAAACACATTCTGAAAACAGATCCTATTTCAGCTCTAAAACTTCCAAAAACCAATGAGCAACAGTTCATATTAAATTTACCCAGATAACCTCACTGCTGACTGTAAAAAAACAAATTGTAAATTGGCTGAGAAATATCACAGCAATGTCAAAATCAAACTAACCTGCACAACTTGACCTAAATTTTGACCCAGCTAATACATCATTAACTACAAGGAAATGAACTCAAACTATCAGACTATCAAAAGGAACAAACACTTGAAGAAAATAAATTGTTGACAAATGGTTCTGGCTTCCCTGGCCTCTTGCACGAACTGAGATCGTTTCAAAAACGCTTTTTCCACCAATTAAAATGGAAGCCGAACAGACGTCCCTTCTTAATCGACATAGAATCACAGAATATGAAATGGACCCAGATACCTTGGTCCAGAAGACCGCTGACTGACTCAGGCCCTTCAACCAATATCCCTGTTTCTCTGGTTTAACGAAATATTAGTGGCTGAGAAAAGAAGTTTCAAAAGGTAAACACAATAACCTGGTTAATTTCAGAAGAGAGAGTATTGTGATAAATTTCATTTCTTCTACTTAAGAAAAACAAAAACCCCTTGTGTTCCCAGAGAACTTTCTTTTCTTTTTTCTTTTCTTTTCTTTTTTTCTTTTCTTTTTTTCTCTTTTCTTTTCTTTTTTCTTCTTTTCTTTCCTTTTTCTTTTTTCTTTTCTTCTTTCTTCTTTCTCCTTCCTTCCTTCCTTCCTTCCTTCCTTCCTTCCTTCCTTCCTTCCCTCATTCCTTTCTTTTTAAAGATTCTATTTATGTATTTGACAGAAAGAGACACAGCTAGTGAGGAAACACAAGCAGGGGGAGTGAGAGAGGGAGAAGCAGGCTTCCCGCTCAGCTGCAGGGCTGGATCTTGGGGACTCCTGGATCATGACCTGAGCTGAAGGCTGATGCTTAAGGCCTGAGCCACCCAGATGCACCGCCCCCCGCCGCCACTCCAGCGAACTTTCTAAAATGCATAGAGCAGTATTTAGGCACTTTCAAATATAGAATTTTAATTTCTTTTGATTAAACCTGCTTTCAGTACCTTATGGGAGCTTCTGAACTTTTTCTTTGTATAATATCAGAGACATATAAAATAAAAAGTACTTAACTAATCCCTTCACTGTTTTTAAGATACAGCCTGGAAACTTTTATTAAAAAAATCAAATCCATCATCTGAACTTGTTTGCCAGTGATTTTCGCCCTTCACTCAGGCTGCCCTGCACACACACTCACACAGTCCTCAACGTGTTGAGGGAGCTGAGCCCTCAAGTTTTCCAGACAACAGATCCATGACCCTAGATGAGTCTAAAGACAAAGGTAAGAGAGCAAAATTTCAGAGTTCAGCCTCATTCAGACTCCATTTTCCTCTTTTAATTCATCTTAAAAATGTTTTCTGAAGTGCATACCATATGGCCTTTTAGAACAGTCAACTTTTTTCTTTAAAATTCTGTGAAGCACAGGTTTGCATTTTATCATTTTTCCCACGCTTCATTTTATGTTACCACTTTTTGCACTGACCTCTCCTAACACATTGAGTTCTTCCTTTTGAAATCATACTTGTACTTAACAACTGCCTAGTGACAAAGCGACCATAATCACATCATTTCATCTCTACCATGCTGGTGCCTAAAGCTGCTCTATTTGCATTTTGATTCCGAATCATTTTTAGAATGAACACATTCCCATTTGTCTTGCTTGAAATCTCCCAGAGCTGTCTATTCCCCTTTCCTCCTACTGTTGTCTCTGCCTGCATTCCAGTCCTTCTCACTTCTTACTTGGACTGTTGAATTGCCTTCTAACTAGTCCCCCGGCTGCAGATGTGATCCCTTAGAATCCATCCTTCCTGGCACCAATCCTGATCGAGTAATTTTCCTCTTAAAAATCCATCTACAGCTTCCAATTGCCTATCTCTGGTGTAGAGTTTAAATCCCCCCTGACGGTGTCTGATATTTCATAAGTTATCTGAACCACGATTACCTTACAAGCCGTGTCTCCCTCCAGACTAAAACTGCTGCAATCACATAGAAGCGCCCGCAGGCTCACCAATAATACATATTCTCTCACCATCTGAAGGCTTTGAACATCAAACTTCCTCTTAGTGGAAACCTCACCAGCCCTCCTCCAGTTATACTTCTCATTACTTTTATTTCAAGAACCATCTACAAAAGCATTCCCTGCCCAGATGGTTTTCTTTAGCCAATCTGAAGCAAAGTGTCATGATATTCATTGTACATTCCCTTCTATTATAACTTTTATCCTAATTGTTCATAACATATCTGTTTTCCCCAAGGCACTGGTTCTTTCTGGTAGAGATTCATAATTAATGACCTTCCGCAGATTCCAGCTGGGCTTTGTGAAAAAAGCAACATGACCCAGGAAGAACCACTATACTTTTAAGTAGATTATATAGTTTTTAATGGAAACAATATCAGCTCTCTGAGTTCAGCTTTAGGCTGGTAAACTCCATAAAAAGCTGTACATCAACATATACGATTAATATCACTTTTAGAGATATTTGTGTATGGCAGGCATATTCAAAGAACCCTAAGTTTTAAGACTATCTCAATATTTTTGCATAAATATTAACTTTACGTGACAACTATATTTCTAGGCTTGATTTATACTTCGGTCTCTCTGAATCTTGATCTCTTGATTCAAAAATTTTTTTACCAAGTGGGTATCTTGTGCAAACCTCTGTGCTAGACACTGGAATATTACAAATATTATCATACCTAATGTAGAGAGTTGTAAGAATTGAGGCCACCAAATCTTTAAAGGTATGAGCAGAGTGCCTAGCAAGCAAATGGCAGTGTGATGTTGTGGTTCTTGTGGTTGAAGAGGTTGTGTTGATTTGCTTGAAAAGATCAAGTAGACATGGAACATATATAGATATAAAATATATTGGGGCGCCTGGGTGGCTCAGTCGTTAAGCATCTGCCTTCGGCTCAGGTCATGTTCCCGGAGTCCTGGGGTCGAGCCCCGCATTGGGCTCCCTGCTTGGCGGGAGGCCTGCTTCTCCCTCCCTCACTCCCTCTGCTTGTGTTCCCTCTCCAGCTGTGTTTCTCTATGTCAAATACATAAATAAAATCTTTAAAAAATACAGAATATACATATAATATATATAGATACAGAATATCTGTATCTGTACAGAACAGATATATATATAGAATATATATCTATATAGAACATGTATAGATATAGAATATATAACATGTTTACATACAGAATATATAGATATAGATATATGGAGATACATGTAACTATATAGATATATCAGCAATCATGTCATAACCAAATATATAAGATAAGGCCCTGTTACAGCTCCTTAGTATTCTATAATACAAATGACAGTTTCTGGATCTCACAGGGCAATGTAAATTACAGAATTCACAATGGTGTGCTATTTTGTAGACAAGTAAGCATCTGCTTTCAAGAACAGTCTAAAATTGCTTCGGCTTGGTGCAGGGAAATACTAAAGTGCAAAAGATGACTTGAATAGATAGCAATTCTTTTTTAAAATAAAATAAACAAGTTAATGCTTTTTTTTTCCTATAATTTTTACTGTTGCAAAGAAAATAGGATATATTGATTATTTTAGACATTTAAAAAGAAGCAGTGTGTACTTTCCTCAAAGTATATTATCTCAGGTCTGTATTACTTCCTTATCTGTAAAATTGGTTCCTTCAGGGAAAGTGTTATTTGGTTGAGCAAGGACTTCTTTTGTGAAATGTGCTGGTCTTTTTTTTTGGAGGGAGGAGGGAAGTTAGTTCTCCTTTTTACTTAGATAAAAGAGGTTTTATTTTTTTCCCCTATAGAATATTATGTAAATTTTCAAATGATTTTTCTGGGTAAAACAAATAAGAATGTTTCAATCAGAGGAAATATCTAATAATCTGAATGGTAGAAAAACAAATTATCTTCAATGAATTCTAACGTTTTCCAAGATTTTGAAATTTTTGTGGCTGAACATTTATAATATTTGTTTTAACTTTTGAATTATGTGAAAAAAGTGTTGAAATAATTTCATAGTTTGAATTCCACAGCATTTTCTTTTCCAGAGATTTTGTATTTTATTGTTATCAAAGTCAGTTACTGAGTATCATACACAAACAATGCATCATGGAACACTACATCAAAAACTAATAATGTACTGTATGGTGACTAACATAACATAATAAAAAATAAATAAATGGCAAAGTCTGCTTCCTTAAAAGGAAAAAGCTTTGTATGTGTAACAGTAATACCATCAGAATATTTTTGATGAATGTGTTAAAGAAAGCACTTAACTGCACTATTACTAATGTATTAAGAGAATGAATATTCATAATCATTAGAGTAATAGTAGTAAGATATTTACAGCAAATAATGGTACTTTTTTCTTGTACTCGTTAATACTATTTGATCGCTAGCTCTAATTCTTTCTCTTATATCTAAATCACTGTACAGCTTATGCCTTTTTTTTCCAAAAATCAATTCTCCCATGTCCCAATCCTTCATTTTTACCTAACCCTTGAAAAAATTGCCAAAAAAAAAAAATCGATCGTCAATTATTTTTCTGTTTCTTTGGTTCTTTCTATATTATTTTTAAAAATAATATTCTATTGCTGTTATAATTTATTGATCTTTTATTTTGGTGGATGAAGATTTAGCCTTCTCCATCCTTGCAACAGATATGTTACAATCTTGATTACACTAATATTGGGTATTTATACTTACGCTGACATGACCAACACTGTTCACGTCTGATACTACATGGATTCTTTACCTAAGTTTTTTTGTTATACCTCAAATTATTATTTTTGTTGTACAGTTTGCTTAGCTTTCTGTAAATCTACCTCTAATTGTTTGCAAAATATCCCAGAGTACTAAAATTCCTCTCAAAACCATTTTTCAATTGGTGAGACCCATCGTGATTTCTGTCAATTTCTCTTTTCCCCTCCTGCATGAACACCTCACTCATCCAGATAGGTAGCGTAAGAACTAAAATTTTTGAGACCTAGCCTTCCCCAAAATGATTTTACCTAACCATTATACCTGATGGATAGTTTGTGGATAGAATTTCAGTTACAGTGCCTTCCACTTTGAGTATCAAGGGCATTACCCATTTTTCTCCATTCTTTTAAATGTCTATTTTGCTGTTGAGGAATTACATGGATTCTTGTCCTTCCTTTGTTGTATATAATGTATTTTAATTAATTAATTGCCTCTAGATAGATTTGGAATATTTTTTATATCTCTAGCTTTCTGAACTATTATGATGTTGTTCCAGGTGTAAGTCTTTTTGCATTCCTTGTTTTTCCAATATGGAGATTTACTTTCTTCGATTTGGGGGAGAAATGTGCTATTTTTGGAATAATATTTCTCTCCATTCTTACTATTTTTCATGGAATTACTATCAGTTAGAATTTGAACCCAGGGGCACCTGGGTGGCTCAGAGGGTTAAGCCTCTGCCTTTGGTTCAGGTCATGATCTCAGGGTCCTGGGATGGAGTCCCACATCCAGCTCTCTGCTCGGCAGGGAGCCTGCTTCCCCTTCTTTCTCTGCCTGCCTCTGTGCCTATTTGTGATCTCTCTCTCTCTGTCAAATAAATAAATAAATAAAAATTTTTTAAAAAAGAATTTGAACCCAGTGGCTTTATTATTTAATTTTCTTGTTTTAACAATAATAAATTAATTGATAATTTCCCTCCAGTGAAATGTCTGTTTCACTGAAATGTTATCTCATAAATCTAACCAAGTTTTTTATTCTTTTTAATTGATCAAAATATGAGAAACCTTTAAGGAGATATTTATTTAGGATGATAATCGTTTGGTGATCACATATAAATCTTTTTTAACCTTATTATCACTTGCTTGTTGCTTTTGCTTTTGGTGCTTTTACCAAATAAGTTTTATTATTTTTTTCTTGCAGAAAAAAACATTTATTATTTCATTCATGGTTTATGGATTTCTTTTAATGCTTAGAAAGCGACCCTGCAAATGCCACCAAAGTTATACAAATAGTCTCTTAATTTTTTTCAAATATTTATATTATTTTTAACCTTAGTTATTTAATCCCACTTAAAATTACTAGTATAGGGGCACCTGAGTGGCTCAGTTGGTTAAGCAACTGCCTTCGGCTCAGGGCATGATCCCAGAGACCCAGGATCAAGTCCCACATTGG
Source organism: Spilogale gracilis (assembly GCA_004023965.1). Classification (NCBI taxonomy): domain Eukaryota; kingdom Metazoa; phylum Chordata; class Mammalia; order Carnivora; family Mephitidae; genus Spilogale; species Spilogale gracilis. Next base: position 65,627 of record PITA01001100.1, read on the forward strand.
GCTCCCTGCTTGGTGGGAAGCCTGCTTCTCCCTCTCTCACTCCCCCTGCTTGTGTTCCCTCTCTGGCTGTGTTTCTCTCTGTCAAATTAAAAAAAATCTTAAAAAAAATTACTAGTATATGGTATAACCCAGTAGAATACTTTTCTTTCCTTACAGAAGAAAATTATGATACAACTATTTGCAAAACAAACTTTTTCTACTAAGAAAGTATGTCCATTTCATTTAAAGTTTATAGTCATATTGCCATATATACATTGTGTTATTTCATTTGTGTACACATCTATTTTGCTAATACAATACTCTTTTGAGTACAGTAATTTAATGGAAATTTTAAATGTCTGGCAATTAATTGAAAAATTTCTGGTAAGTTACATAGTGCCTATAATATAATTGATATTGATATTAGTTAATTGGCCATAGGCATGAACACAGTTGAATGCTTCCTTTTCCAATTATTGCAGACCATCTTATAAGTTTAAAATAGTTTTTCATGAAGTAGCTCTGTAACTCTCAATATTAAGATAAAAATGTTAGAAAGTATATTGGGCTAGAGTCAGATGACAGTAGATTATATATCTTTAAGTTTTAACTCAGACTATTCAATTAGTTGCTATGTGACTCTGAATGGTTTCATTGCTCTGAGTCTCTGTTTTCATAACTATAAAGTTGAAATCATTATTTCCTATCTATATCCCTGACTGCTTTGTGACAAATGAACCAGAAAACGTAAATGCATTTAGAACAAAATAAACGCTAAATATCCATAACATAGATACCTCTTTGTTATTAATTTTCTACAGCGATGGTAAGAGAATGCTCTTGGCTTATGTTCATTCAGTACCTTCTGCTGCACTGCAATGTTCTTGATTTAAGCGCTGCTCTCTGATAAATAAATCAGAGCACTAACTCTCATTATAAGCATTTCAGGGACCTCCAGGCAAAGAAAGACATTTAAAAAAATAGGAAAAATTTCCATTAGAGGTATTAATTTCTGAAAATATAAAATATTCTGGGCTTTAAGTCTGTCAGTTGTCAGTCCTTTGATGTGTACTAAAGCTAAGAAGTAGCCACGCCAAGGTATCTTCCAGAAATTTACTGGACCTTTAGTGGTCCATCAACAACCTCCAGAGATGAATTTGGCTCACAGGAAAGACCTAGAATTTTTTTTATATTTCAATATTAGATTACTTTTTTAGTAGGCACCTTCAATTTTATATCCCCAGTGAGTACTATGGATCCAGAGATCAGATGCATTGATTTTAGACCCAAGCAGCTTCAGGAAACACAATAACGGTCTAGGGAAGTCACCTTCAAGAGAGGGGAGGCATTCCTAAAAAAGACATTACATCAAAATTATTTGGGGGAAGAAGAATAGCTTGAAATACTGTAATCACAGTATTTGGAAACAAATTGGAAAATGTAGAGCCCTAAAAAATCTCTTTTTCATTGAAAGGCCAAAGACTGAAGAAAAAAAAATGCACTTAAAAGGCTTTGGAAGGGGGCGCCTGGGTGGCTCAGTTGGTTGAGCGACTGCCTTCGGCTCAGGTCATGATCCCGGAGACCCGGGATCGAGTCCCACATCGGGCTCCCTGCTCAGCAGGAAGCCTGCTTCTCCCTCTCTCACTTCCCCTGCTTGTGTTCCCTCTCTGGCTGTGTTTCTCTCTGTCAAATAAATAAAATCTTAAAAAAAAAAAAAGGCTTTGGAAGAATTGGGCCAGCAGTAATCACTCACATGATACAGGTGACAATTGGAACGATGATAACCAGCATTGTGACTGTGAACCAGCTAAATGCCAGGCACATCATGCTCCTTATTTCCATCACTACTTGTTGCACACTGGTCGGGTCGGTACTACTGTTATTCTTACATTTGTAGATTAGGTACCAGAGACTATGAGAATTTCAGTAACTTGCCTAATACCATGCATATAAAAATTAGTGTGTCCAGGGGCGCCTGAGTGGCTCAGTTGTTAAGCAACTGTCTTCGAGCCCTGCACTGGGCTTCCTGCTTGGCAGGAGGCCAGCTTCTCCCTTTCTCACTCTCCCTCCTCTCTAGCTGTGTTTCTCTCTGTCAAATAAATAAATAAAATCTTTAAAAAAATTAGCGTGTCCAAATCGGCATATACAAATATACCATGTCAATGGATAAGAAAATATTATATGTATTGATGTCAATTACCTCAAAACTAGAGTTTTCATGTAATTTCAATGAATATATATGTAGAATTTCCTTTGTTTTTCAACAAAGAGTTTTAAAGTTTTTTTTAAAGAAAAATTAAAATAAACAGGTAAAAACAGTCCAATTGAAAAAACTAAAATATAATTAGGATAATTGAATAGGTGTGGCAGATACAAATAGACAAATATGACAAATATTCTAGAAAGCCCATTACCAGACATACATGTACTTGAGAATTTTGAATATGAGTGATGTGGCATTTCATATTAGTGAGGAAAAGAAAGAAAAACAAATGCTTCCAGAAAAATTGATTTGCTGTTATCTCATGACATGGAATAAAAGAAATTGACTTAGATAATTAGATATTACATTTCACACCACAAAAGAACTAGATAGAAACCATTATGTACCTAATATTCTCAATTGGGGAAAGAATACCTAGGCAAATAATTAAAGAAGACCCGATACACAAAATTATTTATAAATCTGACCCTGTGAATATTTTTATTTAAATTCACAAGCAAGAGTCAATGATTGAAATTGCCATTTTGGGGGCACCTGGGTGGTGTAGTTGTCTAAAGGTCCCACTCTTGGTTTCAACTCACATTACAATCTCAGAGTCATGTATTGACTTTTCCCCTAAAAGCACTAAAATCCTCTGGCTTTCAATTTCTCTGTATATGACTTGCAGGGGTGGGTGGGAGCCTAGTATAAATTGTTACTGAGATTTTTCTTTTTCTGGTGGGTGGAGCTTAAGAGAGATAATGTTAGGTATTCTCTAAATGTTACTACATTATGACTCTAAATCTAGATCCAAATTGAGACCTGAATCCTGAACTCTAGACTCAGAGTTGAACTACATAATATGTACTGTTCCTACTTGGATTTCACATTTATATACTTAGCCTTGAACAACATGGGTTTGAGTTGTACAGGTCCACTTACATGTGGATTTCTTTTATAAATACAGTACAGCACTGTAAATATTTTCTTTATGACTTTCTTAATATTATCTGTGCTTCAATTTACTTCATTTTAAGAATATGGTATTTAATATATATAACACACAAAATACATATTAATTGACTGTTTACATTATCAGTAAGGCTTCCAGTCAATAGTAGGCTATGAATTGTTAAGTTTTAGGGGAATAAACGTTATACACGGATTTTGAACAGTGCAGGGAATCCACACGCCTAACTCCTGCACTGCTCAAGGGTCAACAATGCTTCAATCCCAAAAAAGTCCTAAAAGATGATTTGAATGTAAAAGGAGGTCTGCCTTGTTCTTATACAGAAAGAATCAACATTGTAAGTGTTGATACTGTCTAAATTCCTCATTAAAATTTAATATTTTCCATTGTTCAGAGAAGCATGAACTTCTCTACCCAACTTAACTTTGTACAGATTTCCAGTTTCTCTGCTCTCCATTCATTCCCTTTGCTCCAGTTTCACTGAATTGCTTTCCCCCTCTATATCTCATATCCTTTCTTCTATTTGCATCTTTCCTCATCGTATTCCCCCAGCCTGGAATTTGCCTTTCTAATTGCTACCTATTTGGATCTGGTCCATCTTTCAAACAGTCACCACCTGTAACCTCTTCCACAGAATCATGCCCACTGACCCTCCCACAGATTTAGCCCTGCTTTCCAATGCTCAAATCCCAAAGCATATAATTTTCTCTTGAATTTATGAATCATCATCACAATTCTTCTTTGCATTATACTTATTAAAAGTAATAAAATATTTAACACCAGGAATGGCACAGGTTTCCAGCCACTATGAATGTTTTGGCTCTACCCAATGAATGAGTATGCTTGTTTGCTCACCGGTCAATTATGATATAGAATATCCTCAATCATAAGCCTTCTAAGATCAGCATAGATATTGAATTGATCTCTGTAGCATTCAGATTTTTAATGCAATGTCTTGCACACTGATCAATTATAGATATACAAAACCAAAGTATATGTATTAGTAAAATTAGGGCAAGAAGCTCACAAACAAGCAAACATATTCAATCCACTGAAACCAATTTTATAACATAATGTGCATATGTTGGTCAATTATTAAGCGCAATTTGTATATAGTAAGTGACCAAATGATACAGAATAATCCACTAATCACATTTCCCTTGATCATATCCTGACCTTAAAATTGAGATAAAAATAAAATAACATCACTTTTCTTAATGATTTTAACAAAACATCTATAGCAGTAAATATACTATAAATAAATTTTGTCCATCATCACCTTCAATAAAACTGAACTTATACAAAGATAATTTTTATTTAAAAATTAATCCCTTGAGGAAGAGATACAAACTTCTCGTTATAAAGTAAGTCACAGCAATGAAAAGGACAGCATAAGGAATAAAGTCACTAAAGTGTAATAATGTTATTTGGTGACAGGCAGTGACTACACATCATGGTGGACACTGAGTAATGTATAGAATTGTCAAATCTTGATGATGTGCACTTGAAACTGATATAACATTGAACGTAACTATATACTCCAATAATAAGATTAACTCCTTGAAAAATCATTCTTGACATCAACAAAATGAACAGAATCAGAAAAATTCCAGAATAATAAAAGAAGTGATAGATAAAAGACAAAAAAACGACATTTCCTATTTAATTTGAAATTTCCTTAGTCTCATTAGAAAGAGAGCCTGTAGAAATGGAAATAAATGTCTAGAGGAGGAAATGAAATTTTCTTCAGGATCAAGATTTTAACCATTATCTAAATTGGGGGAACTCTACTAAGAGCTCAGAAAGACAAGGACTAATTCACATTCCACTCTGCAGCCCCAGGCTTATCCCAGTGCTGGTCCCAACAGGTGCTCCTAAGTATTTGCTGAGTAACCTGTGGGACGCCCTTTTAACAGCCATTATTACGTTCTAACTAAGAGCCTTTCAGAGTGGTGTTATATTTTCCTCTTTGTAGGTTAAAATTTAAAGAACCCAGCTGGTCATGGAAAGAGGGAAATTAAATGCATATATGTTAAAAAAAAAAAAAAGAAAATAGAAAAAAATCTTTTAAAAACTATTTTTAAAAAATGTTTCTCAAAACAGGATAATGAGATAGAAACTCTAACCCTGATGCCTAGATTTTTATTGGTTTAATACAGGAAATAACTTCTATTCTGCACTTGTTGCATGGACCTTGTAAAACGTGTTCGTTCACTTTAAAGGCACTCATTGTAATCACCATTGGAGGTATATAAAAAATATATATGTGTGTACAATCGACTTGAGATGTCAGTTAAAATGAGATTGTTGTGGTCATTATAGACTTTCATTATTTCTACATCAATTGGTATGCTTTTTCAACAACAACAAAAAGACTCCAATTTCAGTAAGATGTTGAATCGAATCTTGTTCTCTGTCTTGTCCCCTGGCCCCAGCCTCCAGGGGCAAGCATTATTGGGGATGTGCTTTCACAGACTCAATTATCTGAAAATATTTGTGGGTTGAGTTGAGCTTATTTCTATAATGGCAGAGGTTTATCTGTTCTGCCCCATTGAAAATGGAAATTGAGTGATTAAATTAAGACTTTTAAAGATACTTAAGAAAATAAATGATGTATTAGGATAATTTGTTTTTAAAATACATCAGCCGGGCAAATTAAATCTCATGCAAAGTGTTATTCTTAATGCCTGCTGCTAAAGCTTGTGAACCCCTGGTTTAGGAGAATCAATGGGTGAAGCCAGGCACTAAATGTAATATACATGAATGCCCACCAACCAACAATAATATACTATTAAATACACCAAATTAAAACAATTTAGGAAAGTGCTGGATCATCTGAGTATTAGAGGGTTGTAGTGTAAATTGGGAAAACATTTGTCATTACAATTGGGAAGGCTAATTGATTCTAACTATGTAAGAGGAGTGGTCTTGTATAGCTCTTCCTAAGAGTGCATGATATTTTATCAGTCTTGACTAGTAACACTTTTGGATGGAATCCAGATGGCTCTCTTTTCTACTCAAGTTTATTTATTTAATTTGTTTATTTGTTTGTTTATCTTAAAAGATTTTATTTATTTATTTGTTTATTTATTTATTTGAGAGAGAGCTAGAAAGAGCAGGACCTAGGGGTGGGGTTATGTGGGGTGGGGGTGGGTGGTTGCTGAAGGACAAGCAGATTCCCTGCCAAGCAGGGAGCCCGACATGGGGCTTAATTCCAGGACTCTGCGACCATGACCTGAGCTGAAGGCAGATGCTGAGCCAACTGAGCCACCCATGTGCCCCTCTATTCACTTTTAATCTAATAATAGCTATAACATAAGGGATATTAATCATGTGTCAAACACAGTGTTTATTTGCATTTTACATTGTGCAATTATTTAAATTGTGAACGTTCATCCAGTCATTAGCAGAGACAACCCATAGGAATACCATTTTTTACTATGATTTAGGTTGGAACTCCAGAACCTTTGATTGATCTCATATTCTGACCCACAGAGCACGAGATTAATCAGCATGAGATTAAAATTTATGAGTCAATGCGACAGGGAAGGTGCAACATTACTGGAGAAAATGACTAAATGGAAAATGATTTTTTAAAAAATTGGAATGTGGAATAAATAGATTTACTTAATAAATAAGTAGGACAAAGACATGACTAGCATTAAAAAATTTTCTATAACATGCTCCACATAAAATTTTAACCCCATAAAACATTACTTTTTGTATTCTGTACACTTTAATTCTAAAACAAGAATAAAAATGTTATAAAAACAAACTCTCCAAGGGTGATTACTTAAAATCTATGATAGACTCTTGATTTAAAGCATGTATATCTTTGTAGATTAGTTTTCCTGAGAGTGGACCAAGGTGTGCCTAAAACAAAGTCCTTAAATGGATAATACGAAAGACTCAAGGGGAAGTGCAACATTCAAAAAAATCTTACTGGTTACTACGAGACGACTTTTCTGGTATCCTGATGAAGAATTTAAAGGTAAAAAAAACCCCTTAGTCAAGAAACTAAATACTATGGATAAAAACAAACTGCCCTAACCCTGTTTTGTTTGTTTGCTTTTTTCCCACAAATTGGCTATATATGTTGACTGACAACAAAAGGAAGGGAAAGCAACCTTCTGGATTGCTCAAAAAAAAAAAAATGTATGTCATAAATACACCTGCATTACAGCACAGAGTTGATTCTATATTTCTATGGGGACAAAGCAAAATCATGTATGTTAAACTGATGTTTTCTTCTTATCTGCTTAGAGTAATTAAATTCCTGTATGATTTAATAATTTTCTCCTCACTCTCTATGTATTTTTTTTAAAGAGTTATTTATTTTGAGAGAAAGAGAGAGCATACACAAGGAGGGGAAGGGCAGAGGGCGAAAGAGAATCTCAAGGAGACTCCCCACTGTATGCGGAACCTGATAAGCGCTCAATTTCACAACCATGAGTTCATGACTTGAGTGGAAACCAAGAGTAAGATGCTTAACCAACTAAGCCAGCCAGGTGCCCCTCTATGTATTCTTTTAAATTTAAAATTGTCTGTAAAGGTTAAATACTTATTACAGATTTCTTCTTCATATCATTAGCAATTTCTTATATATCTCTTATAGTTGAACATCTCCATGCCCAACTTCATACAGACATGTAAACTATAAATTTGCTTATTGTACAAATTTCAGAACTGACTAGTCAAAAATAATCTGTCCAAAATAGTGTTACTAAAAGGGCACATAACTATAAATGACTCACATTACATTATGTATTCCATTTTATCCCCACCCTCAACCTGTAGCCCTCTGCTCAATAACACATCTGGGGTTAACTATTGATGAGGGTTGGATCACTAAAATATAAAATATTGAGTCATAAGTTTAAATAAAATATAAAATAGCTTATGATTGGCTCCTACTTGTGGGACTGATGGAAAAGAAGAAAGAAGTATTAGGATGAACAGTTCTTATTCATGGACAGTTATTAACATTTACATTAAGATAATATCATCTATGAACTTTAAGTTTAAAAGTAAAATTAAGTAATTCGACTGAAAAAAGTGCACATGAATTGCTTTTTTAATTACCTGAATTCTAGAGTCATATAAAAATCAATGGGCATTATTTTCATATATTATTATATCACTTATTCATTCACTCAACAGACATTCTTCTTTTTTTTAAGACAAGACTTGAAAAGCTTTATGTATTCAAAGGAAATGATTTAAAAACCGTGAGGGAAACAAAAAGAGAAAAGAATCAATGGGACATTGTATTGTTCTCTAGCTGTTTGAAAAGATCCCAGACGCAGAGCTGATTCAATATTAACCAAAGTCCCTGACAGGATGGCATATAGGAGTTGAACCAACGTTCTGGAAGCGACTCTATGGGTAAGGCTTTCTGCTAAGTGCTGGGCCACCAAGATGACTAAACCATAGCTCTAGGCTAAATCTTGTTCAATTTAGGGAGGAGACAGGCATAAAAATAGACACATTCAAATCAAAGAACAAGATAACAAAACATGCAAATTATGGTGTAAACAGGAGCAGATGTGGTTAGCGGTAGAAGAGCACAGGAGGAGAGAAAGCAAAATCTGGAAGGCGGTGAATTAAGTTCAGGAAATATGCAATCTGATTCATTCATATTCAGGCAAAATACCGCAATGGCCCTACATCTCTGGGCCCTTAGGTGCCTTCTACAGTTTCCCTCTGCTCTCCAGTCAGGGTAGCTGTCCCTTTGGATGTTTCCCTGGCTCCTTCCAGCAGGATTTGATCAGGGACTGGCAGAGATCGAGGAATGGGAAGAAGGAAGTGACCAGGATATCTCTTCCTTCCTTGTCTATCTCCCGGATGTATTTCTGGCATTTGCTGTTTCTCTTCATTGTCCCCTGCTCCCTGCAATTCAGGCTTGCCCTGGTTTCAGCTCTCAGGACAGTGGCTTCTTTCTGTCACCTCCCTAGGTTTGCTATTTCACTGCCACCTGCTCAGTTTCTCGGGGAGACCATGAGTACTTAATCATTGACAGCCATCAACTTCCTCTATTTTAAATATTCAGAGTGGTTTCCATTTTCTTGGTTGGAACAAATGCCTGGCAGACATGAATGACTGGAGGCTGAATTCCAGAGTCTGGAGGGTAAATTTGGGCTTAATCAACATATGGATGAGAACTGCTGAGTTTATGCAGAGAGAGAGAGAGAGAGAGAGTATGTGTAAAATGATTGGTAGGTTAAGGTTGGAATGAACCCTGGGGAAAAGGGCAACAGATAAAGAAAACACAGTCTTCGAAAGAATTTAAAGAAAAACTTTTAGTAAAATCAGAAAAATGTGGCGTCTACTAACCCACGAAGAACCTAGGCATCGCTGGCACCCGGCATTTGCCAGATGAGGTTTCAGAAGACAGATCAGGTCACCAGTTAGACAACAGGACCAGATTTGAAATCCAAATCTGGGTTTCCTATTTCTTCATCTAGTGTCTTTGTGACACCATGCCATTAATCATTCTTTTTCATAGCAGGTGATTTGGCATCACTTGCTTGGATTCTGGTTACCTGCTCTTACCTTGTGTGAATTTGCACCTCAGTTTCTTCTTACGTAAAACCTGTATATGGTATTATTTATCATATAGGTAATTTTAAGAATTAAATGAGATAATATACGAAAAGTATGTAGGCTGGCATAAAGTAATTAGGACAGATGAAATTACTGAGAGGTTGTGCAATCCGAGAAGGGTATCAGTGTTGTCAGATCTTATCACAATTTTATGAAAGATAAGCTAGTTATTATGCACCTTACAGATACTGAATAACTTCTCCTGAAGTTCAAGATCTTCTTGCATTTTGCAATATATTTACCATTTGTTTAATAAAACCAAATTTAAGTTCAAACTGGGTTTTCACTTTAGAAATTAGTTTAGTCATTTTTTCCCTGTGAATTGATTTTTATGTCATTAGTTTCTTCTGAGCTCCATACACTGAAGAACTTACATTTTAAGTGAAGTTTCATGATTTATTTTCTTGGCATGGTATTTTAGCAAAAATTTTTTTAAAATGTCAAGAAGATATTTCTTTTTCCTGAGAGTCTTCTAAATCTCTCTCCTGTCATCCTTCTCACTCTTCTTTCTCTTTTAAATTTTTAGCACCCCAAAGTACTTAAATGTTAAATATAAATAGAGAAATTGGGAAATGGTTAAGTGAAATTACAAAATAATTCTCATCTACTAGATAACATAGAGAATGGTGCCATATTTCCCAGTGTTGTTGCCATTGACACTTAGAAATTTACATTTATATTCATAGAAAAACAAATTAAACACGTGTGGTGTAACATGTAGAGTCAACCAAAATCTAATATTATAAATTTTAACTTACCTTCGGTGTCTGCTAGTCCTACTCCCACTCCTGGCTGCTTTACAGGCTCTTGCCCATTCTGCCCCATCTTCCCTCTGTTTAAAAGAAAATAAGAGGTTATACATTAGATTAGTTATGCTCTCCTAAATGCAAATGAAAAGACCAAGGTCCCCAAAATAAAATAACATTAGAGATTCGGACCTGGAATAAATTACTTGAATGGCAAGTCTAAGTACAATAAATTGCTCTGCATCATGTTAATTTTAAAATAGGGGTTTGTTTCTTTTTCCTACTTAGTCTGAACATAAGACCTCAAACTTCAGTGTCTTATTTGTTGACTCATTTACCAAAGATCAGAGTACCATGAAATTTTCAACTTTTGTTTGGGAATTTCAGCTTTTGTTTGGTGCTGTTGTTTTTTCCATTTTTAACTCAAGAAGTGAGGAGAGTTTTATATCTTTATGTTTTGTTATGATGACTTGTACAGACCCTTTGGGAGAAGGGAAATGTTGAATTAAATAACTTAGAAGAATAACTTAGAAGAATTAAATAACTTAGAAGAATTGTAATAACACAAATTTTTATTTCACTTAGTGACTTTCAGATCCTGCCTGTGTTTTCAACTGTGTGTAGCATATTGGCTTTTGAAGTCAGACCTCCTGGTCTCTGCCTCTGGCTTCACTATTTCATGCTATGTGTCATCTATGGCAAATCTACTTAATCTGGTGAATCTATTTCTCCTTTTGTAATATAAAGATAGTAACACTAGCTAGCTTTTGGGTAGGAGAAAATGACATGGAAAATGTATACATAGTACTTAACACAGTACCTGAAACAGCATAAAATTCAATAAAGAGATAAATAGGTATGCACGTAACGGTTTTAGAATTCAGCCAGAGTCTACTACCCTTAGTTCCAGCCTTGAAATTTCTGAAAGGCCAAATCAATGAAGAATTCATGATACTGTGAGTTCAGAATATTGATAATGAAACAGCCCAAACTCTTCTTATTTTTTCAGTAAGAGAAAAAGCTACATGGCATAGAAAAGATTTTGGAATTGTCTTTATACATACTTATATAAGATGTTTTAAAACAATGAAATAAAAACACCTAAGTTTTCAAAAGGGCATGTGAACAAAAGAATGCCTGGATATTGTAATTTCTAGACAATAATTCTAACACAGCAGGACTTGCTAACAATTAATTCTTTCACAAAAACATTTGCTCTGCTGAATTTGCTGAGAATGTAAACGCATTTCTTTCTTAAGAATTCAATTACATCTCACTTGAAAACTGCTCTGAAGATTCTCTTAGCATTCTATAGAGGTGGTTCTGTGCATAATGAAAGAGGCATAGAAAGAAACTCAGAAATTATTTCATCTTGAAAGCCATCACATTGTTCCATTATGACAATTCGAGGTCAAAGGTTTAAACACAAATTCTTATCAAGTGTGAGGGACAAGCAAAAATGTTAGAAATCATGTATATACTTATATACATATAGAAACAGTCTGCATCTGAATATATGCCCCAAAAGTCTTGATTAAGCAATAAAAGGAACTGCAATTTGTGTAACTGCTTCAATTAGATTCAATACAAGTGGATGATAAATTGAAAAAAACCTTTACTCTGCTCCGTTCTGATCAGAGAGAAACGCTTAATAACAGTAGCAATCTTACCATGAGCAACACGCTATGATTAGCAGAGGGAACCAAATGTCTTGTTACTGAGTCAAACTCAAATGAAAAGGAAAATCAGTTTAGGAGTGTTCATCTAATAGATGAGAGTACTGAAAAATTACTCCTCTATATATGTCAAATTTTAACAAAGTAATTATACTTTTTAGTAATAGTAAAATTTGGGTAATTTTTTATTTGATCTTGAGTCCTAGGTTTCAAATTTTAATGGTATCTTGTATTCAGCAGCAGTCTTTGTTTCTAATGAAAACTAATTTTAACGTTCGATGCACAGGCAAAATGGGTATGAGAGGCATTTCTCAGATCTTACAGGTACTTCTGCAGCATCATGAAGCTAAAGGAAATATGAAGGAAACATGATGGTGGGTTATATGAAGGATGAAATTTTTCTGAATTCCCGGGAAATAATCCTCTGCTCAGAACATGTGGACTACACATTTAATAATTTATATTTGTTAATCAATCACCAAATAGTTATTGAATTCTTACATTGGCCTAAGCAATAATTATGTTAGACACAAAAGGGTATATAACAGAAATACCAAGTACAGCTTTAGAAAAGAGAATTTTCTGTGTGCTCATATGGCAAAACAATGGTGTGTCCAAGGCAGTTTTGAAAGACTTTGAGGAAAATGGGAAGAACAAAATGGGAATGTGGTATGTATGTAAAACATAAATAATCTAGTTGCATTTCAGATATTCAGATATTGAGGAAATAACATGCTTTTTCTCTGGAAGTTATAACTTTATCTTCAGTGTTTAATTATTTGAGATGTATGGATAAATTGGAAGGATATTAAGTGATGCATGGTTAAAAAATTACAAATATATGATATTCACAGCCTAGACATAGAGAGAGAAATGTAATGAATTTGCTGAAATTCTCTTCATACAGGATCATCAGAGAAAGAGGACTACTGAGATCAGACTCCTTTTAGAAGTAATGTCCAATAAAAGAGAACTGATTAAATATAAATAACTATTGAATCCATAGCCTAAGTCTTAAAAAAAAAAAGATGGGCAAGTTATCCAATAATGTAATATTTAAATAAGAAAAAATATAACTTGAAAATCACAAAATAAACAATTTTTCTCTGTACAAACCCCTTTCCCTCATTATTTTGCTTTTGTAAACTGAATCGTTATCTAAATATTAGGGCTATTCTAGACAACAGAAGGAAAGATTTATAGAAATCTTGACATTGAAACAAAGAGAAGTAGAATTCCACTCCCAGAAATGGCTTCACTCAACATTGGAGAAAATGAAGATGATCGTTTAATAAGGGCCCAAATCAGGGGTCTGCAAACTCCATTGGAAGCCAGATAGGATGATTGGAATGGTCCTGTATTCAGGTCGGCCCCTAGAGGGCAGAAGCGACATTAGGCGACAGATAAGCGAATGGGTGTGGCTTCCAAGAAATCTTTATTTATGGACGCTGAAATTTCAATTTCATATGATTTTTATGTGTTATGCGATTATTCTGTTCCTTTCACCTCCAAAACATTTGAAATGCAAAGGCCATTTTTAGCTCACAGACTTTGCAAAGCTAGATTTGCTCTGACCTAGATGGTGGAGGCCCCAATGATGCTTTTCAAATCCTGGAAAACTAGTTCCCTGGGAGGAGAAGGAAAGATTGGAAAGTCTAGATTTCGGTACTGGAACAGACATAACCTACATATGTATCTTGGATGCTAACTTTTGCCACCAACATGACTAAGTCCATTCTAACACATCCTAAACACAATCTGCTTTCGTTTTGCATTCGATTTGCAATATCCTTTTCTTGAAGCTTAACATCCTACAAATGAATTTTATTCCAAGATTATCTACAGGGGTCCCCTATACTACTTGATATTTGTTCTAGAAAATATGGAAACACTTCAAAATCTTCCATTTTAATTGTGGAACGATTGCTGAAAAATCTAGATGAGGAGCCCAATGTGTTACCTATTTCAAAAATGATATATGAGCTCTTTAATATGTTAAATCTCTCCCGAGTCAAAGTAAATTGATCTAAGTTTATCTTAAACACCAATATTTGTGTTTGATCATTACATGATTACTGCATCAGTGGACTACTGCTGCTGAATTTAGTTATTATTGTAGCAGTTTTTCTACTAAATACAGATTGTACTGATGAGACAGTCCTGAAAGTGGCCAGCGTTCATCCTTAGAATGGACTAAATTAATCCAATCTTTCCCCAACAGTCTATTTTCTATGAAGGCATAAACAGTTGAAGTGCTTCAGGGACAATGAGTCAGAACTGGATAATTATCTAGTTATTTCCTGTCAAGTGTTAAGAAAAGCTTACTCATGATGCTAACTTTGTAGTGGGGGGGGGAGGGGAAAGAAAGACAAAAATGCACACTTACATCCTTGGAATCGGAAATAGATTAGTCTCCCCTGCCGTGCTGCTGCTTCCCTCACTGTCCACGCTATACCCACTGCCAAAGCTGCTGCCCGAGGAGCCGGTGGACACGGAGCTTTCTGCAGGCCGGTGATTGGTAGGCTTTGCTGCATGATGTGGGAAGAGTCAACACCACAGTCAATCAATGAAACTCCCCTTGATCTCCAAAGGCATCATTATACGTTTTCTTCATTGACATGGATAATGAAGCAGCTCTAGCAAGAACTCCACATTTCTTAATCTGCTTTTCATTTTCTTTTCTTTAACCAGGAAGGTGCTGTGGTAACACTAAGTACTTGATTATTTTTATTGGACATAGAGGTAAAAACAAACCAACAAAACCCAATTGTTTCTAGGGATAAACCCTCAGGTTTTTAGGCTGAGTTAAGTAGTATGTAACTAGTCTATCACCATTATCATTATTATTGGTTCTCTTTGTGGTGTATTTGTACAGTATTACAGTAAGGACAAACAAATATGAATTTGGCTGTTTCATGGAGAAAGGGGTTTAGAAGGACTTGGGTAGAGAGAAATAGCAGCATAAGGGAACATTTCTTAATTATTTTCCATATTAACCAATAATTCCAGAGGTAAAGATGCAAAAATAGAACAGATGGTTTCAAGAAGTGATTGAAGAATTCTGTGCTTGTTTGTATGTATTTCTAACAACTATTTCCAGCAGGTTTTAAACGTGAAGGTCTTTGTTTCCCCTTTGGCATTTCTTAATTTCTGATTGGGACTTGTTTCAATAATTCTTTAAGTTTTCTTTTTTGCAGGGGATAAAGCAATCCATATTCCCATTGAAACATTATAATTCTGTGTTGTTTAAGGCAGTAGGAGTTCAGTACTAATATTGTTAGTTCTAGATCATAGGACATTTGGGGGATCTTTTGATACAAAAAAGGATGGAGAAAGCAAGTGTTTTTGTGGAAAGAAGCTTCTCTAGCCAAATTTTTAAAAAATTATTATGCCTTCTGTCCCATGGTCAGAATTTAAGAGCATGAGCTTTGACTATACTGCTAGGATTTAGAATCCTAGCTCATTCTGGAGTAAATATAAACAGCCTTAGCTTTCACATTTGAAAATAATGGGTTCAGTAACACATATCTCAACTCCTAGAACTGTGACCATGAGGCGTGAGATAAAGCAGGAGTTCAGTTACTTTCTCTTCCTCATCTTGTGATTCTCTCATACCCCCAACCTCTTCTGCAGGGTTTTCCTGTCAGGCATTGCTTACTAGTGTCCTTGAGCATTCCTAGGCCCTGATAATGAATTTCCCTCGATTCCAACTTTAGGCATGTTCTAGGATACAAAAATACTTGGAATCTCTCTCTTCTATTAGAACACCTGTGTTCAATCAGGAGTTTCTTAAGCAGTTGGATAGATTCATACTTCAGGTGAATCATTGATAATCATAAAATGATTCTAAGATATCTACATTTTCCTTCAAGACATGTATACAAACACAATGACTCTTAATCCGGTGGAATTTCAATAAAATCAATTCAACCAAACGAAGGGAAAAATACAGACATTGTGAGGGAAACCACTTGAGGACAGGAAATGCACCATCAAAGTAATCAGGATCAAGTCTTGGAAAGGTTTATGGCTTATCCCCATTTCCCTACTTCTTCTTTTTGGACAACAGATTCTCTAAAGCCATCAAGAATTGTTATAATATCTAATGCAGTGATAGCAAGATCACTTTCTCAGAATAGAGAAATAAGGAAGAAATGTCGGTCAATAACTTAGCAGGTATTTATAAGTTGAGACTAGCTATTTAGAAAAAGGCTTGAATATTGTTAAATATCCAGTCACCGACAAATTACTAGTAACCCATAATAGATTTGAGGAGACAGAATGAGAGTTATAATGTTTGATATTTTCTATGTAGAAGAAACCCAGATGGCGTATGTAATATTAATGTAAGGACTTTTAAAGGATAACTTAAAAATGATAAAGGATATATGACTATGATATAAATTATAAATTTATAAAGTAAATTAAACTGTATAATCAAGCACATAACGAGTCAGATTAGTCAACTGGTTATAAATAAAGGAAAGCTGCCACACTTTTTGATTGGCATTATGTAATCCAATCAACAATATTGTTAATATTTTTAGCATGATATTGAATGAAACACTTTAATACCATCAACTGGAAAATCTCAACATACTATTTTCAAAAACAAACCTTAATATACGCTAATTTTTAAATCAATTTATTTTAATGGATTAAAACAATTTTCAACCCAGAGCAATCTCACAATGCATCAAAATCGCTATTATAGCAGAGCTGTCTTATTTAAATTTCAAAATATTCAATCTTTTCTTTGTAGACTTTGATTTTACCTGACACAATTTCTAGTTCTATTTCTTTTGGGAAATTTGAAATGTGTACAGAATGTAAAACAATAAAACAAGAAGAAAGGAACAAGGCTAGAAATAAATTTAGGAAAGTTTTTCATCTTGTCTAGGTGAATAGAAATCTCATTTGGAAAGCCTGTACAAGTGCTGTAGATTTAAAGGCAAACAAATAATATTTTATAGGAAATATAAAAAGAAAGAAAACTAAATCTAGAGAACGTATATATCTCTTAGAATTAGTCTAAGTTAGATATAGCATATTTAAAAAACAAAATTATGTGTTAAGTCTGAGTGGAAAGAAACTTCGGGCAGTTAGAAGTTAGGTGAACAATTCACATAAATTGATATGTTTGGCATCATCTTACCAAAACATCTGGTGCATGACTGTTTTTTTTTTTTCCTAATGTGGCATGGAAGTGTAGTGTACAGAGAGCCTGACGTCTGGTAGTTTCTAAAAATGAATTCAATTAAAAATGTAGAAGAGAACTTTGCTTTTTACTGGGCTATCTACATAGCATAAAATGCAATGAAACGCACAGAAATGCAGAGGTTTTGATAAACTAGTACTAAAAACCCTAGTATTTTAACAGTTCTTTAATCAAACACTTGAAACAATGCATGTATTTACTAATTTCTTTCTCTTGAAAGTCTCCAAATAAGAACAGATCAATTCTCTTACATTGAGCTAAACCTGCTTTATCTTCAACACGTAAATGAATAAAGTGCTTTTACGACTTGATATCAGAGGCTAGATCTCAAAGTAATTTCAAGACATCTCATGATTTTGGTCACATTCTTTAGTTTGCCTCTCAAAGTCCTTAACCATCTGCTTCTTTCCAAATGCATCTCCCATCATTCTCCTTTGTACGCTTTTCACAGATGCCCACTAGACCACTCAGGCTGGCTCCCTTTGGTTTGGCTTTTATTTTTTTCCTCCTGAGTGTAGCTGGGCCCGTTCTTCCAATTTTGTCATGCCTTTCTTTGCCCCTGTCACTTGCGCGTATCGGAACTGTACTTGTCCCTAAGGGCCAAGCTTGGATTACACCTGCTCTGTGTATTTTCCTCATCTTACCACTCAGAAGTGAACTCTTCTATATCCATACTCTCCTAGCACAAGATCACAGGTCTGTTTCTGCAATGACCACTTGCTATCTTTGGTTCTGGTTGTCACATTCATGCTGCCGTCGGAAGCCGAGGCTGTGTTTTCCCCACGGTAGCCTTCTCAAAACTTATCCTGCAACTATGCTGAAGCAATATTCAATGAAATAATAGTAAAATTAGTAAGTCTTTCCTTTAACCACACAACTCAAACATCTAAATGATTTAGTAGATATTTCAATTTTTATCTGGCTGTGTGCATTATGCAAATCAGAAATCTCTCATTAACACCACCTGATAGGGGAGGGTTTTTTCCCCCCTCCATGCTTTGTCAAGGAATCTTGGGGCAATGCAATTTTTTTTTTTTTTTTTAGCTTTAAAAGCAGAGATACAACTTTAATCTGTCATACTGTAGAAAAAGATGTGATCACTCAACTAGAGGTTTTCTTTTCTCAATCCCTCCAAAACCCGTTTAACTGAAAGGAATATTTAATGCTAACACACTAAACATGGGAGTGCATAGTTTTATGAATTAAAAAATCATAATAGACCATGGGTATTTTATATGTGCATTTAAATTGGAATGACAGTAAGAGACAAAATGTATAGTCACATTTCATGGGAGAATAAGACAGTGTAATCTGGATATACAATTGGTGAACTCTGGTTTATATTTAAATATAAATATAATGATATTTTAGAACAATGTTATTTTAAAATAGTATTTTAAAACATTAAAACTAAATATGACTTTCTATAGTTTTATGACCCCAGATTAAAAATTTAAAACTATTTTACCTTTGCTTTATTCTCTTTTAATCAGAGTTTCAGAGATCATAGACCTATTATGCTTGAATATATCATGTGCCCATGTACTGCACAGGAGAAGTGTTTCTTTAACGAGGAATTGAGGTTTACTTAATAATAAAATGCCTTTCGGAAGTCTACATTTTTGGGTGTACTTGCTTTTTAAATTCCTCTTTGTACTATCAAGTACCAACTAGGAGAAAGAATGTATCTCATAAATACATGATGGAATAAGCCCACTCCCTTAGAGAGGGTTCCTTTACCCTAGAGGAATAAATCCTAGAGCGTAAAATTATTTCCGTCTTCTATTATTGAGGGGGCATTCCAAGTAAACACATTTTACCTTCTGTGGGGCAATTCAATCTGTTTTAAATTATTTTTTGACCTCTTTATTTTCTTCCTATGAGAGATGGTTAGACATCATTTTGTTTTATGACTCCACTGTGGCTAACCTTGATTAAACCTGGTAGTGTCTTTTTGACTGCACATCTGTTTTCAATTAGTTGGCTGTTTCCCCCCCTCCCAACCATACTTAAAAATGCAGAACTATCGCTGTACCTACCACACGATGGCAGCACTGGGCTCACAGTCCGTGGAACAAAACTGGAGACTTGCTTTCTATAATTGTGGAACCATGGAAATAAAAAGCTGGTAAGGACTCTAGAGATAGCCCGTTCCAGAACCATCATTTCGTCTATAGAAAAACTAAGCCCTGGAAAGATTAAGTAGTTTGTTCCGAGTCACACACTAATCAAGGAGAGAAAGAAAAGAAAAACTAAAAAGTGCTAATTGACTCTTCTATCGCATCCAATTGTCTAAGTGAGATTATGAGGTCTCTGCCCACCTCAGAATTCCAGACGGGGGCTGCGGTGAAGTTCTGTTGGCTGGTTTAAATCCTTGGAGCAGCTCAAAGATATATCCAAATATTTTAGGAATGATTTATAATGTTGGTAGTCTATAATTTCCCAAAATACTTGGTTGATACAGTATTAATATTATCGTCATAGATCAAAATTAAATCAGTCAATAATTGTTTTATTTCAACAGCTTAATAATGGAACTGAAAGAACAATTTTCAATATTATGTATTTATAACATATATGTGTGTGTTTATATCTATACACACACACATTTTTTTCTTTTGCTAGCTTTAAATTTAACTTAGCTATACATTACTTTGGTGATCTTTTCTACTTTCTCCCCAGTGCCTATCTTTCACCCTATCTTTCTATTCTTATTTCTGTTGTTTTTCTGGTTGTTATTTTTACTAATGAGATTTTGCAGTTTTATCTCATTTGTTGATTTGTTTTGAATGTGAATCTGAAAAGGTCACGTTGCAAGGTCCCTTGTTACCAGCATTATTTGGTAGGTTTTCCCTTGAATTAGGTCCAACCACATTTTTTAAGTTCCCTATGACAGTTTAGGGGTATTAAAATGAAAAAGGACTTCAGAAATTTAATATTTTAAATATTACTTCAGGATATTCATTATCTAATTTGGAAAAATTCCAAAGAAACCAGCCCAAAACGAAATGGTATAGGTAGTTTAAATACAGCAACTTACAGGAGTTTCCACATACTTCCAAATTACAAGTTTTTACAAATGAAAGTACTGAAAACAGCTCAGACTTATAAGTCATTTCTTTAAAATGTCATATATAATATATATATTATATATTATATAAAATCTCACAAAGTTATAACAAACCATGAGAAATAAGAATGTTGTAGTATCTTTTTTTCCTTACAAAAACAAAGTTATGTCCCTTAAGATATTCCCTGGTCACATAGTAGCTTCTCTCAGAGAGGGAGGAGGTGTGATGGCTCTTATTTACCACAACCCAGAAAAGGTAGTAAAGCGAGTCACGTACACACTCTTCCCTCTCCATCCACACAGGCCTTAGGACTGAATTTCCAAGACATTTCAACAAGCAATTCAATCTGTTTTTATCTAATGCTATCAGTTATTTGCAGGTATTCACACACTCACCAATCATACATTCTCTAGCTTTGTAGATAATGGGATTAGTGATGACTTCTGGGAACAGAAGTAACAATAGAAAACTTCAGTATAAGAGGTGTTTGGAAGTGAGAATAAAATTAAACTAATAACAAATGGAGAGAATTTTTTTCTTACATAAATATATGTGATGGCTCAGTATGCTACAGTTCTTATATTTTTACTAGAAGGTTGCCTTTTAAGGGCACCCCCCTTTTTTAAGGTTTTTGGTTCAGAACTAGTTTTCAAAGAAGTAAATAAAATATTTAATTCTTTAATATTTAAATTAAGTAAACTAAATAAACTTATACCAAAATGTTAGTATCTAAAATATCTAAAATGAATATAATTTAAGTGAAAACCAAAATTTCACAGTAACTAATAGTAAAAAGCTCAATTAAGATTATCATAAATGAAAGTGAAAAAAATCATTTTATCTTTAATAGGTTTAGGCTATAATTCTGTGTTCAAAGAGAGAATCGGTTATGATCCCAGGGTCCTGGGATCCAGGCCCACGTTGGGCTCTCTGCTCAGCAGGGAGCCTGCTTCCTCCTCTCTCTCTGCCTGCCTCTCTACCTACTTGTGATTTCTGTCAAATAAATAAATATTTTTTTTTAAAAAAGAGATAGAATCAACAAAAAATTTATTAAGTACCAAGTTTTGATTTTATGCTAAAATATGCTAACATAATTGTTACGACACAATAAGGATTTTTATCTTTAAAAGATTAATAGAGAGAATCATATTTGGAAAAAATGCAAGATTTGAATTAAGTTCTCAAGAGCAAGTCTTACTTTTTCAATATGCATTTAATTCTACTTTGAAGACGTATTCTCTCGTTTGCAGTTTGCTTGCAAAACATACTTGACTGTTTGAGGGGAAAGTAATTTAGAAATAATCAGTTTTGAAAAATGTTCTTACATAATGCTGAAATTGCTAACTTAGATCAAGAACATGTAGATAACAAGTATGTTCTCCTTAAATGGAATCCAAATAAGTTTGATTTATAAAAACATTTTGCCCAAAGCAGACTGATTTATATGTCTAACATTATAACAAGCACTATTATTTTTCATATCATTCAAATGTAGTTAGTAGCCACAGAATAAAGAGGAGTTTGGACATTATTTGATCAATGTATGTCCCATTCTATGGTACCTCTCCTCTCGGGTTAATTTCATTAATCTCTACTTTCTTTGAATAGATCATTTTCAAATCCTTTCACTCCTCCTACAGGTGGTTATATTGTAGGGGACTGTAAAAGTTATTAGCGAGAACCAGAGCCAGGACAAATAAAAATATAATTATTATATTTCCAGGTATTTCTAAACATGAGGATGTTTGCATACAAACCTAAGACAATGACTATGCTTTTTTTCATTTTCAATCTCAGTGGAGCAAAACTTAAGACTTTTCCCATTCTTCCTAATTCTTCCAGATATCTAATTGGTTATTCAATAAATATTACTAGGATGGGGGATTTCCAAGGATGGTTGTTTTCATCTTTTTTATTCACTGCAGGGTCACTAACTCTTTGAAGACGTCCTGGAACATAATATTCATTCAAAAAAATGGATATATGAATGAGCAACTAATATGTAATGATGAGCAACTAATATACTTAATTCAGATATTGTCCACAAATGATAAATATTTTCAGAATTCCCTTTTAGCTTTAACTACTTAAAAACACATTAAATTATTACTTGAAAATTAAAATTCAAGAATTAGGTAAGAGGTTAAAGAACTTAATTTTTTTCTCAATTTTGAATCAGATGATCTTCTGTTTTCCTTACACAAACAAAATTAATTTGAACTATACAAAACCAATAATATAGATACTACAATAGAAGATAAAAGGAAACTATTCATAACAATTGTTTTTCCAATAAGCCTTATCTTTAAGAAAAGGATGCAAATAAAATTCATCCTTTTTATAATACTTGCTCTCTACTTCACGTTGGGAGTAGCTTGATTAAAGCTGATTAAGCAATTTACCAGTCAAATTTTGAGAGTAGTTAAGTAATAAATATGGACATACATTCATCATTTGACCTAAATCGAGCCCAATAAAAGTTTAAATATTAAATGAAAAACTGTCATTTGTCAATCTTAATAATTATAAATTAACATTAGAAGAGAAAGGAAAGAAAGGATTCTGGAATACAAAATAAGAGGAAAAAAAAGCATAGAAAATTTAGAGACAAATATAACAATTAGATCTTGGAATAAACTTCCTGTTACCCACTGTCTTTGGTTACTGGAAAGATTATGACTATGTGTTCATATAGATCGATGGCTCTTAAATATTTTGATTTCAAGACTGCTTTTACGGTCTAAAAAATTATTGAGTTCCCCGGAGAAGTTTATTGTATGTGAGTTATAGCTATCAATATTTATCATATTCAAAATGTAGAAAAATTTAGACTAAGCAATTGATAAGTACATATTCTATAGCCTTCAAAGCAATGATGTCATAACATCTCATATAAATGCAGGAAAGCCCCACTGTACATGAGAAAGAATGAGAGGGAAAAAGGCAAATAACACTTAATATTCTTGTATTTGACCTTGTAAACTCTGAAGGGGGCCCAGGGACACACATTGAGAATTACTGGCCTAGATCTACCATAATAAAATGAAGTATTAACTATGAAAATAGAAGAACCCAATTAGCATCAGCTTTTTTTGATAGCCATCTTAAACCACTACATACATGATAATTATTCTATTGTGCCTTTCATTTTTTATTTTACGCTTGTCATGAATAATATCCAGCTGTTAGTCTTTCTTTAAAAGACTTATTATTAATAATAATATTCTTATTAACCTCTCTAGTTTGGAAACTTGTTCCATCCAGAACTTCACAACTCTACAAAGCAGAAGGTCTGAATTAGAAATGATATGTATCAAAAAAAAAATTATGCTTGTCTGTTCTACTCTTGCTTTAAAAAAACTACTTTATGGTTTGCAGAAACCCACAATAAATAATGATATTTGGCAGGCATAAAATAACGTAAATTCTTCCCAAAAGGGGTTTTTGCTACATAAGACCTTTAATTTGCTGGTACCTCAATAGCTGGATGAAGCCAAAATAATGATTCACTAGTTGTTTACTTTATGAGGGGCCATCAGCAATGAGAAAGCTCTAGAACAAACTAATAAAAGCATGTGATAGATCCATACGGAAAGAAGTTTCAATTATATAATATCAAAAAGTCCATTTTTATACCTTTTTATAGCTTCCAAATTCATTTTATATAGTCATATGTAGTCATTATATAGTCACATATAGTCATTATATAGTCAAAATTATAATGTGACCCACAGAACTTCAAATAATGTGATTTTTCAGTCTGAAATATGTTTAGGAAGAAAAGTGGATTTTGTTCCTGTACTCTTTTAAAAATAAATATAGCAGAAATTTTAGTCCACTGTTTTGCTTATGCATTTAAAAAAAGAGTACCTGACTTTCATTAAGCTTTTCCTTCTTAAAAATTTAAGAAATTTTTTGTTTGATTTATAGTATAAATATTTTAATTAGATCGTGTTTAAAGCATCAATTTAATTTTTAGCCTTTAGTATCTCCATGGAAATCTTTAGTTATCTTACAGTATCTTAAAATACACTGAGTTATAAAGCTATGATTGTCTACATTATTCCTATTCATATATCTAAAAACCTCAAGACCTCAATCACAATTCTGCATTTCTGATATACGTTTTCATTTAAAATCAGGTTTTTGTTTTGTTTTTTTTTTTGGCTCCTCAATGATTAATATTTACACATTCAACACAATAATAAAAGAAAAAGAAAAAAGAAGATTGTCAGAGTCTGGCTCAGTACACATCAAGATTCCTTTCATCTTATCCCACTAACTAAGGCCCCTGTCCCCATGCCTCCCCCCGCCACTATCTTGCACAAGGCAGGATGGGTGAAATATCATGGTTATACATAAAGTAGTACATGCAGATGAAAAGTGGAAAAAAAAAATCACTTCACGGATAGTTACATATCTAGACTTAGGCAATACTGTTAAGTAACCAGAGGGCGCCTTGACATTCCTCTGCCTCTCCTTTGGTAGTGTTTCCCCCAGTTCCATGAACCCTCCTACCCAGGGGAACACATTCCCAGCCCCATGCTCATAGTGCGCCCTCTGTCCGGGGTCCAGCACTGTGTCCTCATCAGCCTTCTTATGCTCCAACGCTTCTCATTTATTTCCTCCACCAGCATTTACTTGCCTGTCTCATTTCCTCACGCTCCTGCTCCCTGGTGGTAATTTGATAAAGTGACTTTTTTGAAAATAATTTCTTCAAGTCCAAATAATTTGCATTTTAAAAATTAAGTTGCAACTTTGTTAAGGCTATGTCATAAACAGCATTGAAGGGACGCTGGCATGTTAGAATTAGCTCATGTCTTCACAGTCACATCCAATTACACAAGCGCATAACTAGATCATTTGGCCAAGATGCAACCATACTCAGGTAGGCCCGTTGGTCTTGTTATTCATGTCAGATGAAATGAAAATATAAATCCCCAGTGTGAACCAGACATGTGGATGGCTTGGTGCAGACCCACAGCTAACATTAGAAAAGAACAAAAGTATCCATCATGGTAGATTGGTGAGTTCACCTTTATGAATAAACATCCATAAACGAGAGTGTCACATGGTCAGAGCTTTACATTTACTCTCGGAGACTTTGCATGGATGGCAGAGATATTCCTGGCAATAAATGACTAAAGAAAAATTTGAAAATGCATAATAATTCTAAGAAAATATGGAACTCTTAAAAAAAAGAACTTTAGAAGAGCATTTCGATCTTTAAAGACAATAAAGAAAATCCTCACCCCCAGAAAAACAAGCAGAGACCTTTGAAAGCTGAAATTATCCAATTTGAATCTCTCAGATTTTGTTAGATGTTTGCTGTTTTCAGATCATTACAGTTAAATAAATTTTGTTTACGTTTCCAACTACCCCAACTTTTATTTAAGTTTGTGTTTTTACATGAACACAATCAAATGAGGAATGCAAATCTGTTTTTATTGACCTCTTACATACGTGACGAAGACTTCACCTCCAAATGAACTCTCTGTGATTTCTCTTCTGATTTCTGCTTTACTTCCTTTTGAACCCTGTCCTTCCCAGAAACAGAGAATGCTAAATTCTTTCTGACCAAAAGTGACCATCTACTTCTGGTCAGAAGAGAATGGGACATAGATGAGCTATTGCCCTTTCACCAACATGGTTCACCAACAGTACCCTCTACTCTCCATGCCGGCCCCACTTTCTAGCCCAGCCACCCCCTACCACTTGCCCAAGACAGCAGCTCCCACAGAATGATGGCTTAGTAAGAGTTCACCATGACCACCTGCAGATTTGAAATGCTTCTGTGAAAAGTGCTGAAATGAGCCTTATTCAAAAGTGGAGTTTCCAGCAATGGTCTGTGGAAGTAGCTACAACTCAGCCCCTCCAAGCAATGCTTAATCATAATTTCCTCACACAATCGATTCAATGGTTCATCTACTTGCCTATTCTCTCCAACCCATTCCCAGTGGCTCTTATCTCATTTCCCAGGGTGGGGGGACATTTCTCCTCAGCCTCTATTACTGTTCCTAATTTTAAAATTCATGTAAATTCTTCGTATCTAAAAGAATATCTCAGGAATTTCAAAATGCACTTAAAATGTAAAAGAGTTGATGTCAACTAAGTTAATTTTTAAGGTTTAAAGAATACTTCAATTTGTTTCAGTTTGAATGTGGTTTAAAAAAACAAACAACTATTTTTTAAATTCTCCTCTCCGGTTGCTGTCACCTTCTGAAAAGGCGGAGCCTGTGTTCAGCTAAAACAACTGACTTGGGAAAAAAAAAAAAATTCCAGGGACTTCTAAATACAAAAGTGTTGTTTAGGCATCAAGATTATCTGGCACAATCTGTCTTATCTTTCTCTTCAGGGTTCCTAGAGTGCAACTAAACTACGGAGGGAAGAGAAATTTCTTTCTGGCTCACTCCATAATTCTTGCTTGACCCATATTTTGTTACTTCAGGCAGAAATGTGCTGAGAAGTTCACCAAAAAAAATATTCAAAAGGCTCTTTAGGGACAATTTCGTCACCCTTGATAGAAATGACTACAGATGTCTACATGGTCTCTACAGACTGCTTACTGCCACACTGGGCTCATGCATGAGAGGGTTTTCTCGGTTTGTCGCAACTTAATTTTTCAGCCTTCAGAAAAAAGGATCATGTAGGGAGAGCAAGTCTAAATTGTATTCTGCCATCATTTCTAGCAACCTCTAGTCATTTGTGAGAACTTAAGTGATAAATAACAAATATGTAAAGGGCAATTGTTTTTACTGGAATCAGAAGAGTTTGATTTCACAGGAGCCAATGTATTTAAGAAGCAAAGGAGGTCTAAGCCTAGGAACAAGAGTTGTGTTGCTGATTCTGGAAATTTCTGTGTATTCTCTCCATCATCCCAACCCTCTCGCTATCACTCAGAAAACAGGGTTAAGAATATCTGTCATGAATGGCTCTACTACTAGGTGTGATAACATGAGAACAAGGGTGACAGGACACTTAATACAATGTGAGGAACCATTCAAATGGAGGGCATTATCTCAGAATGCAAATGGGACGCTGTGGACTCCATTGTGAGGTTTGAAATGGAAGGCTTTTATCTAAACACTTAACATTAAGAATAACATTTACGCAGTTAGTGAACAGGAATCTGCTGGCTCTTTGTATGCTCACATCTCATACCAATTTTTCTACGCTTTAAACTAATTCTACAGCATTTTATATAAATTTAATCCTAGAGCATGTTTACTCTTCATTGGCAAAATGCATGGTTGAATTATATTCTTGGTCCATTTACAGTAGCAGGGATATAATTATGCTTTAGAAAATGGCATTTTATCATCAGTACCAAGTTAAACAAGAAGCCAGGCTATGTTATTTCAATAGAGAATGGCTTCAGGATTCAGTCACAGCACCTTAAATATATGAGCATATCCGTTACAGCATTATGCAAAGAAAGGGAATTAAACATATCTTGCTACAAATTTTAAGAACTGCATCTAGAAAAAAATCAGACAAAATATTATATAGTAATACTGAAATCATGATAATTTAAAATAGAGTGAGATAGGGAAGCATTTCACTACTGGACATCATTATGGAATACAGGACGTAAGAAAATGAGTAGCTGTAAGAAACCAACTGAACTTATTTGATGGAAGAAAAGGTAAGAGGCTAGATTTTAAATACTTCTGGAAAGTACCAGTAAGATTTTTAGAAAAGGGAATCTGTGCACAGCGGATAATTACCTGGCTAATTCAGAAAACATCACCATGCTTTATGCCACATACATCTTTCACTGCCCCTAAATATTTGATTTGTTGGGACAAGAACATATTAAAAATGGCAGTTTTTGGAGAATAAAGAGAAATACAAGAGGGAAGTATAAGGCTTGATTTTAATTTGCAGGCAAGCAGAGAATCATAAGATCAAGTATTTTAGGGCGGGAAGGGACTTAAGGGGGCACTGCTATCCTGTTTTTTTTTTTTTTTTTTGAACACTTTATAAATGTTTTTGAATTAAATTTGAAGATAATTTTATAATCACCTTCATTTGATTCTTATCACTGGTGGTGATACTCTTTCTTAGGGAAAATGCCAGGAGGATTAGGGTCTAGTTAGGGATGGATACAAACTTGCTTTCCTTCCTGAACATGGCTACGGAATCAAGTTTAGATACACCTCTGAAGTCAGGGCTCAGGGAAATTGTCCTCCTCCATCCAGGAACTTGAGAAGGTTGTGGAGTAGATCAGATACGGGGGCCAGAAACAGTGGCGGAGTATAGCCTAGAAGAGCCCAAACCCGTTACTTACTCACATGGTTATGTACGTTTGGTGCTTTCATCTGGTAATGACTTTCCATCTAGTTAATGATGTTTCAACGTAAAACTTTGTTCCGCTCCCAAAATGTTCTATTATTCGCGGTCCCACTAGCAACGGAATAATAACTAGCAATACTCTATTGCAAGGAATCAAATGAGAAGGCAAAAACTGACACACTCATTTTAAGCTGCATCATATAACAATGGCTCAGAACCCAGGAGTTTATGAATGAAATAAAGATACTTTATTTATTACACAGGCACTTGGATATTCACATGCCCAGCACATCTGATACACTTAACAACTATGGAAACATGAGTGGAAAATGTCTGTTTGTAGGATCAAGAGAGAAGTTTCACCACGTAAAGGTGAATTAGTGCATTAACAATTTTTTCCCTTACTTTCCTCGAAGAATTTCCAAAATCCACTGAAGTTTCAAAAAGTTACACTTGAAATAATATGCAACAGAAACTGATCTACATTCCAACTGGTACGCTAATTCGAGTTTTGAGCAGTTTAAACTTTTATCACAATGCACATATTTATAGTCATGCTTGAACAGATTAGGTTAGTAGCATGCATTCCATTCTGCAATATGAATATTGTTAATCTATTTCCCAACAGAAGTCAAAAGATGCCCAGTGCATAGAAAAATACAAATCACTGTCGTCAATATATCATGGGACTGATTTGGGGACTTACACGGTGATGATGAAAGTCCTGAAATGCCATGCCCACAAAAGCACATTAAAAAGGGGATAAACATATTTTATCAGACAATCTCTAAAAAATTAAAAGATGAGGGCTTTAAATGTGGGGGATGTTCTTTGCTGTGTGCTTTGCATAGCGCCTTTCTGCTCACCTCCTTCTGGCTTGACTGGTCCGTCAGACACCACCTTCCTGAGGGCTAGCTGGCTTTGGTCTTGGTTGCCATTGGCTGGTGGAGGCAGATTATCAGACTGAGTTCTCTGAATGGGGAGGACGCCTGCTATGCTGTGTCTGTGCTGCTTCCTGGCATGATTAGACTGACCGCTTTTATGTGCTGCTGTGGCAGTGTGGGTGAAATGGAAACCCAGAGTATGTATCCTCACATGGGATCAGCTTCAATGGGACTCATGCAAACAGAAGTGATCTTTTGCTCAATCTCAAGAAGTTGTGTTCTCAAAGGCCAACATGACACCACATGCATGGCACTAAAAGGGTTAAAACTGGCTGTTTCTCGGGAAATGAAGACTTTGGGAGATGGGGCTAACGTCGACCTCTCTCCGTGATCTGACGGATGCTGCTTGGAAGTAAAAGGGCAGCTCCGTTTGTCAGATTTCTGCATTTGTTCGGTTTTCAGTTATTGACCGACTAAATTTCGCCAACTCAATGAAAAAACGGCGATTAGGATGGGTGAGTTGTTATTCTTTGATCAGCATCTTGACTGTGTAAGGATTTCCAATGGTTAGAAAGAAAAAAATCTAGAAATTCTCTGATAACGTATAAAGTGTGATCCAACTGAATGGACCCAATGGTGTCCCTTAATGAGGTGGCCGCCTTGTCACATGTGTGTATTCATGTATTAACATTACGTACTTTTTGGAAAATATAAGACATGATTTTCTTCACAGGTTTGTTTCCCAAAAGACTAGAAAGTTTCCCACATGGAAAGCTACAACATTTCGCATGCATGATTCATGAAAGGTTTTAAGCTTGAAATGGCTTTCCCCCTCCCGCTCTGTTCGATCGTTGGTCACATCACTCTTCTGTCCAACAATTTTTCAGTGTTTTCAGATGCGAGAATCTCATGTTTAATCTGCTCTAAATGCTTGTGTGTGAGTGTTTTTCTTTTTTCTTTTTTTTTTTTTGGTGTAATGCCTGGAAAACTGGCAGCCACTTGTGCTTATACTCCCGGGATCCTCAAGGATATTTAGGTGCACACGAAAAGGACACACAACACTGCTTTGCCTGCAAACGTCACAGACCTAGCTACCAAATACTATGAGCCGGGCTGGATGGATGGTGGAGACAGAGGGGAAACAGCCAGTTTTATTGCAGTCCACGTAAATAAATAAAGGGGAAAAAAAAAGAAATCGAAATAAGAAAGAGCAGATTTATGTCTTGATACTGTTCTTACAAGGACAGAGGGACAGAGGACGGAGGGAGCAGGGTCTGCCAAAACACGGAAAGCAAACAGGGAAGGACAGCAGGAGAGAAAGAGAGGCAACAGATGAACATGAAGCTGCCATGCTGAGGAATTTATTTGCGTCTTTTACTTGGTTGCAGGCGGAGCTGCTGCACCGCAGCCTCGGCGGCGGCTATGGCAGCCCCTGCATCTTCCAGGTGGCTCTGGGTGACGCTGGTTTTGCTCTGACTGCGCGACGGTCCATGAGAGCGCAGGTGGCCTTCAGAGGAGGATTTCGAGCTACCGGGACTACTGTGGGATTTCTCAATGGTGGGAACCTGCATGTCTGGTTACAAGAGGGTGAGACGTGAGTTAACAGTGCTCGCGCGTTCCTCCTCTCAAGCTTGGTCTCACATACTTTGCAACTGTCTACGATTTATGTTAATTCGGTTTCCTTTTGGGCTCACTTATGCAAGTGCTCGCCACTCGGTAATGTGGTTAGACATTTGGGAAACAGTTTTTGGGAGGAAAGTCAAAAGGATAATCATGTCAAGAAGAGGTAAGTCTGAGAAGACGATAGACATATAACCAGCCTCATGGCAATGCATATGCAACTGCTGATTCTAGGAGGGGTCAGGCAAGAGGCAGGGGGTTCCGTGAAAATGCAGGGAATTCCTGGATGAAGGAGCGTGTGTCACCAGGACACATTCACAGAGGAGACTGGAGAATCATATCTCAGGGGATTTCAGAGAATGTATACAGAGATCCCACATTTACTATGGCCATGGGAGAGACAGGTCTTTATGCTAACGATCTTCCGGAAAGTTAATCAGGGCAGAGTTGATCTGGCTAATAAGCAGAATCTGTAAGTGATCTATAAAGCTCATTCATAAGTCAGCTGTAGCCCTCACAGTAGTCCGTGGTTTGTCGTATCAACTCAGTGGCCTACTGGACTCAGCCCCGTGGTTTTCCCGCTCCGAGAACACTTGCACTTGTGCCTATTCCTTTCTAATGTGCAAAGAACCACTTTTCAATTTGATGTACTTTCTGAGAAGAGGAGAGAAGGGAGCAATACTCAGGTCTGGTATAAAAGTTTGTAGTTGACGCTTATAAATAGTTCGGTATGCCCAGGTAAGATACTACGTGGTTATCTCATCTAGGCAGTAACTTGGTTGATGATGAAGATTAATGTTGTGGCGGACGATCATTGGCAATAAACCTCTCAAAGGACAAGCTCATTCAAACAGGAACGCTGTGCGTATTGCCAAACCCAATGAACAATATTACCATTTCAAACATAAGGATAGTAGTTCAAAACAAAGAATCAGCTTGAGGCCAACATTTAGGAAAGGTTTAAGCACATTTCAACATACCAACTGTTTTGGTGACATGGGGAAAATGTTCTTGATATGGTAAGTAAAAAGCAAGTTGCAAATTTATATATGTTCATATATTACACATATATGAGTAAGACTATACCTATGAAAAAATAGGGGCTTAAACAATGAGAAGATATATACCTAAATGGTAATGATGATAGCATGTCTAGTCAATGGACTGTTGAGGATTTTTTTCTTTATGAAGTACCCCAATATATTTTATAAAATCATATTATCATGGATTTTGAGATTTGGAAATAATCCACAGGTCATACAGCCCAACCCTCTCTGTTGAGAACCAGAGTCAGAGGGGCGAAGACCACAAAGTCATAACCCTAATTATACGCTGATCTGAGACTAACGGCCATTTTTCCTGGTTCCATGTTCGTTACTGTTGGCAGGATATTAAATTACATACTTTCCAATAGAATCCAAGATTGTCAAATATATTAAGCATACAGGCATTCATGTTCAAGAAGTGACTGAGGGAACAAATAGAAAAAAGCTTTTTCTACTTGAAATATCTCCTACCCTTGGATGGGTCAGGGAAGATACCATGGCTTCTGCTTTTGATGACAGATGGCTTTGGAGACTGCTGGCTGCTCTGACTGGAATGGGACTTGCCGTGATCAATGCTTTCAGTCTGTTCTTTGAGAGAATACCATCTAGGGGTGTTATCGAGATGAGATGTGCTAGATAAATCAATCAATACCTGAAAAAAGGCAGTAAGTCAATGAAATTGATATAATTCATTCATTATTTGTTTCTCTGATCTGAAATTTACTCAAGGGTATAAGCTAAAAGACACAGTATGATTTTGAGGATGACAAAGCTGTTTTCCTCATTTTTCTTTACCCACGACATTGGGAACAAAGTCCTGCGCATATTAGGTGCTCAATAAATATTTAATTAGGGGCACGTGGGTGGCACAGTCAGTTGGACATCAGACTCTTGATTTTGGCTCAGGTCATGATCTCTGGGTTGTGAGACTGAGCCCCACGGCAGGCTCTGTTCTGCTCTCCCACTGTCCCTCCCCACTGTGAACTCTCTCTCTAAAATAAATTACTTTTTTTTTTTTAAATGAACATTTGATTGAACTGTATAAAATCTTTGACTACTAATTAAATTATTTGAAGATGATGTGCAAAATAGAGTCGCAACTCAATCTTTATCAATGAACGCTCTCTTTTGAATAAACACATTTTAGTACTAAATTTGGCTATCTTTTTTTTAAGCTCGGACATCATTTTTAAAAATTGCTTTTAGTTACAAGAGGGACAAAATAAAAAAAAGAATGGATAATTTGCAATTACTGACTCATTCCCTGTATTTTAAAACCACTTTAATTCATATTTGAAATAGGGATATGATTAATAATTTATGATAAGAAAGCAAGGTGTCATGGTTTGACTGGCAGCATTTTTTTCTCTCTGGTTCA
The DNA here is from genome assembly GCA_004023965.1 of Spilogale gracilis. Taxonomy (NCBI): domain Eukaryota; kingdom Metazoa; phylum Chordata; class Mammalia; order Carnivora; family Mephitidae; genus Spilogale; species Spilogale gracilis. The sequence goes on from PITA01001100.1 coordinate 99,316, forward strand.
CGAGTAATAACCCATTTCACAATTTCTGGCATTTTAGATATGATGAGATATAAAAAAAACGAGAACCCCCCCAATGGATATATGCTCTAGGTTCATGTCAACAATAAATTATAAGGACTACAATAAATCAGTCTTCTGAAACGGGACATTAAGTCAGATAGAATACCGCATCCTAGGACTGTCCAAAGATCAAGACTAATCCCAGGGACCAAACCAGCAAAGGAGCCTGTAAATAAAGGTCAAATGGCCAAGTTTTGATGGGAAAGAAAAGTGTGGAGTCTCGGAACCAAACGAGGTCTGGTAGCCCCTGGACTAAACAACTGTTTTCTATTGTTTCTGGGAAGGGACATCATATTGTCTAGGTGTTACTTTACTTTTGGAGATGACTTATTTTTTAACATTAATTCATAAGTTCTGCTTTAATTAGAGGTGACTAAATATAATATGTTTTTTGAAATATGATAGATTAAAAAAAAAAGCACAGAATGACCACTGTGCAGATTTCATTAGGTTAGATTCCACGTGAACTTACATAAAACTGTTTTTTATTGCTTTCTCCCACTTCTAGTTTTGCTTTGTAAAATATTTTGAGAGATTTTTCATGGGCTACTTAAAGGAAATAAGAATGCAGAAAGTCACATGAAGTCATGGACAGCTGCCGTGAGGAAGAACAATTAAGTACCTGAAAATGAATTTTAAAAATTTAGCTCATCTTATAATAATTTGTCTCAAATTTGGATTCACAGCATGATTATTTATCTCCTATCAAAACAATTAATAATTCATCTGCACATTAATTATAAAGTACATCAAATGGTGGGGTAAAAACTATTACTCATATTAATACTCATCCAGTCAAAGAATAAACCAGGAAATATATCTTATCTACCAAAGGGCTTTCACCAAAATGAGCATCTAATAAACTTAAGAAATATGTTTGTATCAATAAACTTTAATTGGTGGCTTACAATGAAAGCAAATAAAGAAAAGGAAACCAGATGCTCACCTCACCAAGAAAGTCATTGGAAGAAAATCTATCATAATCCCAGACTGTCACCTCCAGTGTTTTCTTCTTGAGCTACAGTTTAAATCAAAATGTTATTAAACCCACAAATTTTCATCATAGTCTATTACAGATTCATTTATTTTCACTTTCTTGAACTCTTTACATTTGCATAAAAAGACTTCAGATTTTATCTAAAATGCAGGTTTATGTTAAACATTATATAAAATGTCAACAATTTTAGAGTCCAACCTAGTGTTTGTTCATGAGATGTCAAACTTTTACTAATTCCCTCTTCCAAGTACCCCTCTTGATTTTTATTAAAAAAAAAAAGCTAAATCTTTTTCTAAATCTAAAACTAATAAGTGCTCTTTAAATACAGGGAATTTACAGGATGCAAGCTGTCTAGGTTATTTAGATAAAATACTTAGATTGGAGTTTTTTGGTTTGGGTAAGTTGCCAAAAAATAAAGTAGCATTCTCTTATTTCTGCAGGTAAATTTAACTTATGAACCCACATTACAATTTCTACCTAGCTTCAATTTCATAATCAGATTAGAAATCTTCCAGAGGACAAATCATAAATCTCCTTGAAAATCCTTTTGGCTAGTCATCTGTATATCTAGGTCTGTACACTTTAGGCCCACAATGCCTGATTCCGAAGAGGCCTCGATTTAGAGAAGAGATGAATTCCTAAAATGCTGTCTGCTGCAATAACACATCCATATACACTGAATATTTTCTTTGTATTATTTGTGAAATTCAAAATATAGCTGGCTATTATTTTTGCAGTATACACATATCAAATCATTGTGTTGTATACCATAAACTTATACAGTGTATTATGTCAATTATCTCAGTAAAACTGGAAAAAGAGATGACAGTGATTGAGCAAATTTACAAAAAAATATATATCCAGTTGGAAAATATTTTCCCTTAAAATATGATAAATGTATCCCAGTCTGTTGAAATATTTAAATTTTGCAATAATGGATGGAAAATGTTCCATGGGTCTTATTTCTTTATTTTTTGGCTGCTTTGTTGAAATGCACACATTCACACTCATGGTAACTTTGCACCGTATTTATTTTCTTTCAACTGGCTACATTTATTATTTGTATTTTACTCATTTCTTTTTGTTTGTGTGACAAAACTGATAGACCACAATCTTGCAATAACATTGTCATCAGTTTTCCTATATTTGCCTAAATCCCTTACATAGAAAATAATCATTGCATACCTGTTCCATGGAGATACTTTTATAAATTACTGTTTGATTCCACTCAGGATTAAGGCTTTTTTGAACATATTTAGTCCTCCTCTTGTACTCAGCACTGCATTAGAAGAAAAAAAGAGTTATCTTTTTGCCTTCATTAGCTAGCTGGAAGAGCATGCAGACATTTCAAGATAATATTTTGTTTTGAATCATTATGCAATCATCCCATCACCTTCCTGTCTAAAAATTTTAAGTTGAATACAAAATGACAATTTAAAACTATTTTGGATGCCATTAGGTTTATTTGTCCTAAAGTAGTTTTTAAAGGAAGGCTTTTAGGTGTTCTAACTATACCATAATTTTAGAACCTTTTCTTTCCTGAATGAGGGAGACCATTGCATGAACTATATGGTAACATCAATATCTTCTTCCCCGTAAATAATAATTGGATATTTCACTTTCCAATAGTTTTACTTGTAATCATATCCGCAAAGCCAAATGGTCTTTCTTTTTTTTACCAGTATAAAATTGCAATAATTGTTTTGACTTAGAAAAGGATGAGAAATGTTTGTTGCTATAGCTGAGATTCCAGGAACATTTGTTATTTTGTATTTGAAGTATATTTTGACATTCTTAGTAAAGTAGGATATTTATTTATAAGGCAATTAAATATAATTTCTGGGTTTATGTCAAGAGTCAAGATAATGATTTATCATTATGAACCAGATCAAAATAGTTCCTCATTCCTTATAATGTGGGGCATTTGAATTTTTCCTGGACTTTTCCATTCCCTCTGAGCCAAAGTTAGTAGTTAAAATCCCAAACTTATTCTCATTAGGACAAACCAAACATCTATAGCTGATATCAACCAGCTGATGGGGTTGGAATTATTGTTGTTTGCTATTAGCCAATGTTACCCACACAGATGAGGTCTTCATCCAATCCTCATTGCCTTTTTCCTGAATTTTCTGCATAGCCTTACAGCTTAGGTCCTAGATAATACTTCAGCTCCGCTGGGCAGCAGAATCCTGAAAAGCAACCTACTAATCTGGAGTCCTTTCATGTGCTTTGATTTTACAAACTGTTTTTTTCTAAAGGGACCAGATCCTGACCCTTGATTTGTTGTTCTACTCCTAACTATGGGCCAACTAACTCTTGCTAGTTCCTGGTCTCAAGCACAGCCACATCCTGGAATGCCTCCTATTGCTTCCCAGGCACTAATTTACCCTATCCATTCTAGACAGAGCTACTGCGAATCAAGCTGTAGTTCCCACTCACTTTTAGCATGTCTTTCTTCTCTCTTTAGCTTTATTCTCTTTCTTATCATTCACGTGCAAGGCCAGAAGTTCCCAAGGTGGACTGCATATGGGGATCACCTAGGAATCCGAGTTCTGAGGCGGCCAAGTAGAGCCCAGTACTGCACCCATATTTCCCTGCCCTGCACCTCTAAGGAGATCCTGATTTCATAGGTCTGGGATGAGGCTTGAATAGCAGAATTTAAAAAAAAATATCCCGGGTAAATCTAATGTGCAGATTGAGAACCACTGAACTTACATTTCCCAAGACCTCATGTGTCAGCCCTTGTGAAGTGAATCCAATTTAAGAAACAAAGCATCATTCTTGTCACTTTTAACCAACTCATTTGTGTAAAAATGAGAGCAGGATTTGACCATTTTTTCATTTAAGATAAACTGCAAACAATTTTGGGGAAATGCATATGCAAGGATTTAAAGAAACAGGGATTCTTATAGACTGACAGTATAAATTTTTACACAGTTCTTAGATGAATTTTAGATGAAATTGATGAAGTTTCAGTTTATAGACCCAAATATCTAGAAAATTCTACTTTGACTTCTACTTCCACCTTACAGAAGTTTTCCCACCTGTGAACAAGGAATGTGTTTAAGGACATTCACCATAACATTGTTTCTAATAGCATATTAATAAGATAAGTATATTATGATATATTCTTCTTTTGATATATTCTTTCAATGAAATAGTAAGCAGCAGTTAAAGTGAATAAATATATATACCTCCATATATGAAGATAGATAAATCTTGAAAAAAAGTTGAGCAAAGAATGTGCAGAAGGATAACTATAGTAAGTTATGATTTAAAATTAAAATCGTGTGAAATAATACAGTAAATTGTTTATGAATATATGCATAAAAATACATATAAATATCACGAGACACTTTAGCAATTATAGGTAAAAAATTCTATTTAGTGGTTATCTCAGGTGGACAGGGGAATGGTTTCCGAGGTGTTCAGAGTACCTATAAAATATTTTTAATAAGAAAATGAAGACTATGTAGCAAATTATTAAAATGTGATGGAACTAAATGGCAAAACCACAGGTATTTCTTAGTTATTTTTTATAATTTTCAGTGATTTTGAAATATTTGATAATATAAATTCAAAATAACTTTGGTAAACTAGGTTCCTTTACATCTTACTTTTTTTTTTTTTTTAATAATGGCATGGGAAATGTAGGATGTGATCACTTTCAAGATAATAGCAAGCCTTGGTTACTACTTTAGAATTCTTGGCTATTTCTCTAGGCAGGTATACTTCGAAAAAAACCACATGACAGTATAACTTTTAAGGCTTCTATTTGTTTTGGGCTTCGTTACTAAGGTAATGAGATCACGGGGAAAGACAAGGATAAGATTTATAATACAGGGGAATAGTAGGAAATTATTTTTTCTCATGCTGAAAAATTAAGTGCATAACTTTTTTTAAAAGATGGGAGTTAATATCAAAGGCAAACTCAAGTACTTTCACCAAAATCCTAGATATGCCAGTGTATGTATTATTTAAAAGTCTTCTAAATAATTTATTATTCGTCATTTCTGAATCTTTGAATAATTGTTATTATAATTTTTTACCTGAATATTTCAGTCATTTTTTTCCACTTACACATTGAGCAGAAGTTCTTAAATCATATATGGAAAGCAATTCATAAAGTAAGCACATTAAAATAAAAACAGATACATTCATTAAAAGCTTATTTTTTCCCCAGGCAGAGTTCTAAATGCTTTTTATGTGTCAGCTCATTTAATCCTCATGGCAGTTCTATGAGACAGGACTTAAAAAAAAAAAACTCAGTGAATTAAGGTATGTTGGAAAGGCTGCATAGCTATTAACTGGTAGGACCACGATTCAAACATAGGGCAACTGATTGGTTGCTCTTAAACGTATGTTATGTGAATTCAATTGATTAGACTCACAAAATATGAATAAATATACCAAATTTTAATTTCAGGCTTTATTAGCTCAAGTATCTAGTTTGTCTTCTTTACCATATAACTTAAAGCTCTTCATTTCAGTTTAAATATATATATATATATTTCTGATATATAATACAAATAAAATACAATATGTGTGTATATATACACATCATAAAAAATTAGGCCAGTCAGAGTTGTTCAGGCAAATTCTGAATAGTATATCCTAAGAGTGTGTTGTGAAATGAAGGATAATTACTATAAATATTTATTCTTGTCCAGATCTGCTCAGAAATAACCACAGCTGGGGGGATTTATATGTTATTGGTGAGTCTAATTTTTCAATTCTCTCCAGACTCAAGGTGTCCATTGCCTTTAGGATTAATGTAGGAACACACCCCTAATAGCCCCTACTATTTCTGGTGGAGCTGTGTAAATGACAACACAATCCTTTACAGTTCTTTTTTGGACTTGAATGTTATGACACACAGATGGTCGCACAATGCCGGTCCTTCAATAACCCTTGTTTTAAAACTCCCACAACCTGACCATCTTGAGCATGATCTCAATGGACCATGCTACCACTTTACACAATTGAAAACTGTTGGCACTTCTCACTCACATCAAAATCTGGATTGACAAGTTGAAGATGACCAGGTAAGCAGTGGGATTCTTAAATGTGAGCATAAATTAGGTTGAAAAAAATGTAGAGCCCGTTTACCTTTCCCTTCTTTGTCTGGAAAACACACTATATTCCCTCATGGGAAGACTGCAATAATGATATAATACTAGGACAATTAGACCGTAATTAATTATCAGAGAAGTTTTTTAACAAGGGAAATAAAAAGTCAATTAATTAAGATGGAGCATGATGCTAATAAAAAAATCAACCCCATCTCCTTGAAGCTTTGACTAACTTCTTTCCTCTTTCATTTTTTTAAAATTATTGACCAGTTACTTTCTCATGAGTAGATATGCTTTTAAGACAGACAGAAAAACACCTGAAATTCAATTACTCTCCCCTACACTAGCAGAAAGAGTTCTCTGAGTTTCTAATTTCAAAAAAATAATAATAAGAAGAAAGACGAATGGAATTCAATGGCTTCTTTGTATTTTGCTTTCATAGAATTATCTAAAATATTGAAGGTTTTCATTTGTTTTGTTTTAGTTAGTTTTCCTTTATTGGAAATCACACACACACACAGACACATGCACAATTTATTTTGAATTACTCTTCTCAGAATCTTCCTTTAATTTAGAAAGGAGCTCAGCTCATACCCCATCTCATAAGCCCACTCTTCGGTGCGGTAGTGTGTTTCTGGCACATCACTTGATTGTCTGTGCTCCATGAAGTCTGAGCCTATGTGGGCCATTAGTCAGTTCTACCCTCAGCACCTCACGCAGTGTCTGCAACGTTCTATGCTGAAGAAATGTTTATTGAATGGATTCTTAAAATATACTTCTACTTTTTTCCCTTCTAAATGCATGAAACACCTGTATCTGCTATATAGAGACCCTGGAGGAAATAGTCTGATATGTTCACAAGGAGGTTTAGAGAAAGTCCAGGCTGGAACTGAACTTCCAGCTATCATGATAGTGAAAATCAGCTTCAATCAGAGCAAAATCTCATTCACGGCAAAAAGCCTTCACTTTGTCAAACAGTTTAATGAGAGAAAACCAGAATGAGATCCTTCAGAAATGCCCATTTCCATTTCTTAGTTAGCTAGGGACAAGTACTGAGTTTAGGCACTTTTTAGGCTCTTTCCTTGTTTCCTCTCCTTTCACGGCTGACAACTGGGTTTTCAGAGCTTCTGAGTATAGTGATCCGAGGGTGGGAAGAGGAAATGAAAGGAGATGAAAAATTTGACCAGTTAAATTCGTATCAATGCACAGGACTTTCTTCTTCTTCTTTTTTTAATTTTAAGAAAGAAAAATCCATTACAATTTTATGATTGACAAAAACAAAGTTGTTCTGTTTCCTAGGATTGTTGTTAAATAATTTTGTAGAATTCTATAGTCCAAGCATCACACATTAGTTTTTTGTAGGAGTAACTGACCAGTGGCAACTTGATGTAGCCCATTATAAAATAAGAATAATTCATTAACTTTCTCAATTGCAATTTTCTTAAGCTGAAGTGTCTAGGTTGTCTTCCTTATAAGGTACCCTGCAATTTAAAGTTCTTCACCTCAATTTAAATATATGTACATATGTATATTTCTTGAATATAAATTATATATATATACACATATCACAACAATTTTAGGCCAGTTTTAGAGTTGCTTCTGGAAATTCTAAGGGTTATACCCTAAGAGAGTGTAATTGTACTTAATATGGACAATAATATCAAGTGCCGTTTATTGAGAGCCTATTATGTGTCAGACATTATGCTTATCACTTTGGTATGTCATGTGTTTTACAAACCCCCCGGGGGGGGTGTTATTAGTATTCTTATATAGCAGAAGAGGAAATCGTTTTAGAGAAACGTCACAACTTCTAAGAGGCAGGGCTGAAATTCAAACCCAGGTTCTTTATGACTTTATTCACTGGCCTCCTCAGCCAAAATTACAAGGTCAGTACCTTGTCATTATTAGTTCTTCTTGCACTGATAGTTCTTAAGGAGATGATGGAAGTGATTTCTAGATGAAACACAGGATGAGAAATTGACTTCTAGGTTTTCGAAACTGTAACCAGCACATCCCAGACCGTTTCAACCATTATTTACATTTACAAAATATGTTCTCTTCTAAATTAAAGATGGACAATTATTGTCATCCTGATAATTTCCTCCCAGTTTGACTAGATAAAGGATAGGAAGGTTCTGAATAAAGTGACTGATAGTATCTGTTCTAAAATGACACTACCTCTCTCTTTCAACTGAACTAACTTTGCACATCGGTCTGAGACCTATCTGGATGAGCGATCTGGTTGATGTCCTGAGATGAGCAAATTAGTCCTAACAAGCAACCTATCACAGTATCGAACTTACCATGATTCTGTGTGCAAGGAAACACAAAGTTTCTGGCCACTAGAAGGGGTGTGGTGACTAATCCTTTTCTTTACATATTTAAATATCTATACCTTTCAAAATCAGAAACAACCTCTTTTGGGCAACAGATTGTCAGGATTAGTGAAGATGTCAAATTTAACATTGCAGACGAAACCAAATCCTGTAGCATTAATATTCTGGGTGGGTTAAAACTCTCATCAGAGTTGTTACATATGGTGCAAGATTCACCTCCCCAAATAAATAACACATTTAATGCAATGAGATAAGCAAAAGAATGTATTTAGTTGTGTATCTGAAAGCTACCCTGAGCTGATGTGATGATGTACCACACTGTGAGCTCTATTAGAAGCTCTATTTCCTACTTCTGGCAAAGAAAGGAGGATGCTTTCACACCGTTGCCGATACGCAAGAGCAGGCCAGTTATGGCGTCCTATTGTATGGCAATGCTTTTGCAGTGCAGAAAGTATAAAGGTATGGAAATGTTTCAATATCAGGTCTAAATAAGGGAAAAAGACTAGAGAACGATGGTATTTAGGATGGGATTCATGCCCAGTACTGGCCATCCAGAAAGTCAGTTAATTTCTTGTGGAAAGTGACTCTAGATTTTATTTTTATTTGTAATAGAAGACCCAGGAGAACTTAAGTCATGGTTATCATATGAGAAAGAAAAATGAATTTTGGTAGACAAAGTATATTGGAAAACCAGTTACATCTAATTTTAGGGTGGTATTTCTTTATTCATATTTTTTTGTGTTTTTAATATTTTCTATTTTTCAATGTTCTATGGCTCACATCTGCTAAACCTGGTTGGTAATGTTGTAATAAGAACAATTTGCTGGTGGCCTAATCAATAGATGCCAACATGTAGAAAGATGCAAATTACAGCCCAAGTCAAACTGCAGGTGAATGCACACAGATAGGCAAAAAATCAAACTCTAGACATTACAGGGTAGCCAAAAGAGAACCAACTCTACCTTGCATTCTGGACAACCATGACTTGACTGCATTGATTCCAAGAGCGAGAGTGAAGGATACAACAGGCCAGTCGGAAAGACAGGAAGAAAAAAGTTAGGAACAGAAATAAGGAAGAAAATACGAGAATAATAACTGGAGGAGCTACACTGTAACATATAAATAACATGAGGCAGAAGAGTCTTAGAGCTACAGTGAAAACAACAGCTCAAAGCCAAATAACAGCTAAATGCCTTGGCCACTGTAACCCTTAGGAGTAATTTAAGGAAAGGTTTATGAACTGAATAGAGGCTTTGATTAGCTGCCTTTGGGGCAAATCCCACCCAGCAGGCATGTTTTGTCTGACAAAATACTTGGAATGGCTTTAAGTGGGAAATTCACTCTTTATTTCAGGATAGTTCCCTCATTTCCTGTTACTCATCCCAGAATGAGTGACATATTCCTGTTATCTGCCTGCCCTTTCGGGTTATTCAAATATGGAATAGTCTAATTGAAACAGATCCTGTAATAAATAAAAGATAGGCACTCCCATATAGTATAAAAGGTGATATTCTCCAGGATATTATTGGAGAAGACAGAAAGTAAAAGACGCTGCTTTATTTTCATTCATTCATTAGCGAAAGCTAATTAGGGATATACCCTTGGCAGTGATTTCTTCTTGTCCCATAATATTGTCATTGAATAACAGGGAAGGTCTAATGACCCAGTCAAAAGCAGAACGAAGTTATGTTTGTTGTTGTTATACTTATATTAAAAAAAGGTAGCCAAACTGTCGTTGTAACTACTAAAGATTTAAATGAACATAAAACGAAAACTCCCCTTTCCTGTGCTCTATTGGTGACCCCTATAAATTAAATTCAGTGAATTAAAACTAGAATCAGAAACCCAGCAGTTCAAAAAAAAAAAGGAAACCAGCAATTCTAAATTTCTAAATAAGATTATTAGGATAAAATTAAAGGCTGTATACTTAATTTGATGTAACACCTGGAAATTTTACAAGTTATTTTCTGAGCATTATTTGATTTCCTGACAGACAAAACTATTTGGCTCTGCTTCTTTGGTGCTGTGAATATTAACAAGAAAAATTAATCCAAAAAGAAATGGTGATCTGCTGGTGGTGATGTAACAAACAGCAGATTCAAAGGTAACATATACCTCCGTTTGGATACTCCGTGAACAAACCAACTATAGTCACAGAACATGCTTTGTATGACTTCAGTGCTTTTATATTTTTTGAGGTTTGCTTTATGGCCCAAGATATAATTTATCTTGGTGATGTTTTGGGCATACTTGAAAAGAATGCATATTCTGCTATTAATGGAAAGAACGTTGTGTAAATATCAATTAGGTCTTCAAACCAAATAGGAAATTATTATGAGGTATCTGGGGAAACGAAGGAATTATTTAAAAATCTTAAAATTACTATGGTTGTGTGTGGTATGTGTTTTAAATGAGTCATGTTTTAGAAATATACAGTAAAATATTTGCAGAAAAAAGTTATGAGTTGAGATCCATTTTTTTAATTTAAAATCAATTAACCAACATATAGTACATCATTAGTTTTTGATCTGTTTTAAAGTAATCTGTATAGAGGGGGTATAGGAGGGTAAAAATGAGACAGGATTGGCTAGAAAGTAACAACTGTTGAAGCTGAGTATCGAGTATGTGGTGGGTCATTACACTATTCTTTCCACTCATGTGCAACAAATCAAAATTTCCAAGTAAAAAGTAATATTCAAATGTTACTCAAGTTAAATGAAAAAATGAATAAAAATAAAACCAGAGCCTCCAAATTACCAGCCCCAAATTCTTTATGTTATACTCCCAATTGTAGATTAGTTATGCTTCCGTCATGCTAATTTGGCTACTATAAATTGTTCAGATAAGGTATAATAATCTGTTGGGTCCAAATCACTGTTTTGAAACCATCCTTGAGTACTGATTTATATACCAGAACATAAAAATTTGCATTTATTATGTGAAAATTAAACATCTCCAAAGAGCACTTGCTTTATATGAAGCTTGTATATCATGCAAGATTCAGAGATATTTTTCATCTACTTACCAAATATTTACCATACTTCTTAAATATTTTTTTAATAATCAACATTTCAAACATTACTCTTATTCTATAATTTTTACAACAATGATTTGAAAATACACATATAAATAAGGGGACATCAATAAGTCACTTAATGAACATGTAACGGGCTAGATAATGATGTCCTATAAGATAAAATAGTAATTTACGAGTCGCTGAACACTGGTTTTGCAAATGGAATTGGCAAGGTAAAGCCAATTCTCTAAATCTGCCATCGATAATACCTTAAACGATTTCAGAGTCCGTCTGATTGGCCACAGCGGTTTCTAAATTCAAAAGACTAACATGTGTCATCAATACAGGATTTAAAATGACCAAGTCTCTCCTAGAATGCAACCAGGCTTAACTGCAAATTTTTATTTCCACCTTATCTAACAATTGGAAATAAATAAATATGACCTGTGAATAAAACTGGAGACTAGAAACACTAACACTATTTTTTAATCCATGAGATGCGATACTCAGAAGACACTGCTTCTTCACTCACCCTCTCCCAGGAAGAAGGTACACTTTCACAAAGGGGTCCGAGTAACCGTTGTTGTCTCGAGGGACAAGGTTTCTTGCTTGGAGAATATGGATTATTAGATTTCCAAGATCATAGTTGATTTGAAGCTTAAAGGGACATCAAAATATTCCATGAATATTTTTGTTATTGTTTTTAAGAAATCTATAATACATCATCTTTCAATAATTTAACAGTACTTTTTTTTAGTCTCATAAAGAGAATCAACCTTCATTTCCATTTTACTTGAAATTGAACAGACTAGTGTATGTCTAACTTAATTGAGAGCTCCCAGGCACATGCTAATTACTAGTAAATGTGCGGTTCATTCTTTCCATGGTTAAATTCTAAAATTCACTTAGAAGAAAAATCATGCAGTGAATTGCTAGTTACATTTTTAAACTAAATTTATACTCTTAGAAAAATAGTAAATGTTGTTAGCGTTCATGAATACAATTACCAGGATTTTGAAAATAAATCAATGGAGTAATTTATTAGAAAATGTCCTTTGCATTTTACCAAATAATTAGCAGTAGGCGGAATCATTATTTAAAGATAGAGCTGTTAGCTTGAAATGTAAGAATATTTAGGAACATGTGGATTTTATCTTTCTATATTACGTTATTTACTGATAATTTTTTTTGCGCCTGCTTTTCTAATACAATCAGAGTTTAAGACAATAAGATCTTGTTGTTTAATTTTAGATGCTTAAAAGAGAGGAAGAGGCCTTGTCTCCCAGTTGTTTACTGGTGTTGCACAACTGTCACTGAATAGGAAAAGATTAACAATTCAAATAAATATTTGCAAAGTCTGCATATCTCAAGATAATAGAGTTAACTAATCTTTCTCCTTCAAAATTGAAATATTCTTATGGCATCATTTTGAATAAGTCTTAATTTTGCCTGATGCTGCTTTGTTTATTAAATAACAGAAAGGAACAGATCTATATTTCAGAAGAAAAAAATCCATAAATAAAAATACTAACCTATTTTTTATAATCATATGAAACAGGTGTGTTGTGCTCATATTGAGAATGTGTTTATGTAGAGAGGCCAAACTTTATTTAAAATCTGATAATTAAGATGATTCCTAGTTTTAGCACAACTTTCTTCCAGTTACATTTTTCTGGCAGAAAAGGAATCTTCTGTTGTTTTTCTCAATTTGACCATCATGAAAGCAAGAGGACATATAAAACAAAGTGCCACGAAGGAAACATTTTAAAAATGGGAGGTTTCAAACTGCAGTAACTGTGTACTCTATTTTACTAACGGGGTATCGAAAAATGGGATTGTTCCACAGTGAATTTCACTGAGATTTAGACCAGCTTCCAAGTTGTTAAGGAGAAATTCTTCCCTATGTAATCTTGGCCAGCCTTCATGTCCACTTTCATCTGGTGAGGCACCAAAGCCATTTCTTATTTAAATGAAAAGTTGCAGGCTATGCTAAGAAAGTGCTTTCCAACGTTGATTCTGCAGTGCTTTAGAAAACACTTAGGGTTGCTCAGATGTTACTTCTGAGACAGAATAAAATGTCCCCAGTAACCTTTCACCCTGAGCTACTCCAGCGCTGGCGGATTCATTTATTTAGGGGTCCACATAAGGCTGCATTTGCAAAAAGGTTTTGCTACAAGGAAATAAATAAATAAGCTAGAAATCGTTGCCATGAGAAAATACTAAAAAAGAAAAGAAAATGGCCTAAGAGTTACGAAAAATTATCAGAGAAATTTCCACTATAGAATTAAATACTACTGATCAAGGAAAAGGAAAATGAAAGATGAAAAAAAAAAAAAAAAAAAAAAAAAAAAAAAAAAAAAAAAAAAAAAAAAAAAAAAAAAAAAAAAAAAAAAAAAAAAAAAAAAAAGCCAAGCCAAAAAGAAACAAAGCAAACATAAGTCTGTGGGCAAGAAGTTTAAAAAAAAGAAAAAAGAGGGAGAGAGAAGAAACAAAATCTAGGAACCAGCAAATAAGCAGATATCAAGAAAGATCAGGTCTGGCTTTTTCGAAAGGGGGAAGGAGCAGCAAGACTGCAAGATGTACACCATGTAAGGTTCCAGGCTCTGGGCTACTGGACCCCCCTCCGTGAGGTGCAGGCATTCTACACTTACTCCCATTCCACACTTATGCTGATTAAAGCTTCCTTTGCATTTGTGTCCTCTCCTTCATAATACTTCCTGGACGCCACTACTGTATGAAATCTTATTATAATTCCCTTTAAGTAGTCTCTCCCTTATTCCAAAATATTTACTAGTAAATCACCCTAGTGTCGTGGCTAACACCATTCAGCTTGGTCTCAGAAACACTTCCGGTCTGCAAAGCTGATCTCTGCCTTTCCTCACTCTCTGGCAGCAGAAACTTTCCTCAAGCATTCGTCTTCCAGGAACACAGTGCGCTTTTCTTGGGGCTTCTCCTCAAAGTAGTTCAAATCTGTTGTCCTTTGTGAAATTGTTCATTAAAATTTCCTTTAGACTATGCTGGAGACACAGCTCTAAGACTCACTGTTCTCTTCCCTTATCTGAAACTTGCCGTCTCCAAATAGTTATTATTTTACATTGTGTTACTTATTTCTACGTGATTTTTATTATCTATCCTGAATTACTTTTTGGTATCATCTAAAGCACAGTTTTTAAAAACATTTCTGACTAAGACCCACAGTAAGAAATAATTATGATACGATACACACACCGAAACACACATTGATAGACGTAAAAAGAGTTATTTGTACTATTTCTCTTCTATTTTTCTGCTCAAAATCCCCTAACTCGATTTTATGAATTACAAACTGGTTATGATTCTTGTATGAAAAACACTACTCTAGAAGAAATGTTCACTGATTATATAACAACTGTTGGTAGGAGGAAGAAAAGAGGATAACATTGGGCTTATGAAACTCTTAAAGAGGAACCTTCACATTTCCAGAAGAATCCGTCATATTTGAAACAAATTAAACAAATATAAACTGAAACATAAAATGCACTGATACTTTTAAGTCATCAGACACATATCAAATTACAGAATTCTATGCACATAGTTAGATTTTATAAACTATATATTTGTACTAAAATGTTATCCTACAAAATAGTATTTTCCCTTCACAGGTCTGTACTCAGGTGTATATGTGTAATATATAATTTACAGATGGCACCTGGGTGGCTCAGTTGGTTAAGCAACTGCCTTCCACTCAGGTCATGATCCTGGGGACCTGGAATCGAGCCCCACATCGGGCTCCCTGCTTGGCAGGAAGCCTGCTTCTCCCTCTTTCACTCCCCCTGCTTGTGTTCCCTCTCTAGCTGTGTTTCTCTCTGTCAAATAAATAAATAAAATCCTTAAAAAAAATATATATATATAATTTACAATTATATTTTTATACATTTTATTTTTTATATAAATTTATATTTTTTATACAATTTCAATAGACCAGGGGTGGGGGGAATAACAGCCAACAAAGATGGTACAATGATGATTTTTAAAAAACTTCCATACCTGAATTTCCCCCGTAATCGGATGAGAGACAACCTTCGTTGCATCAGTAGGCTGCAATGTTAAAAAACATACATTGTGTTAATGAATAAGTCTTTCACAAAATTTACCATTTCAACTTACCTCTGGAATTAATTTCTTTTTGGTGAGAGCACCCTGCCTGGAAAATGCATTTCATCATTTGGCTGCTTCAGATTATGGGGTCTACTTCCCCTTCTCAATAGGTATTTAATTTTATAGATACAGACATCTCCTCTTTTCATTTTGCTCCGCCTGTTTTACAGCTATAATTTTATACCTGTAGGACTGCATTTTCAATTACTTAATTAAATGAATTCTTCGGTTTAAAGTACTCAATTTAAGTATTTACAGGTTTCAAAGATCTATAGAGAAATGAAAAAGACATTGTTATTAGGGAGACCTGGATGGCTCAGTCACTAAGCGTCTGCTTTTGGCTCAGGTCATGATCCGGGAGACGCGGGATCGAGTCCCACATCGGGCTCCGTGCTCGGCCGGGAAGCCTGCTTCTTCCTCTCACTTCCCCTACTTGTGTTCCCTCTCTCGTGTCTCACTCTGTCAAATAAATAAATCAAACCTTAAAAAAAGAAAAAAGATGTTGTTTTTAGACGATTGAGTGCGTAGGAGCACAGAGATTAAAGAAGTCCATCCTTGCGCTCCTTTGATGGGCGCTCAACCCCTCCCTGCTTCTCCTAGAGTGAAGCACCCAGACAATCGTTTCTCAGTATTTCACATTCCTTAATTAAAGTTCTATCCTATACTATGTAAGTTCTCACTTTCTTCGTTCCTTATGTCAGTAAAGCTTTAAGAACAGTTAGGAATGTGATATGGTAAGCTGGTTCCTAATACTGAAAAAAATGACTGACGGCTGACTGTTGACTCGTTACATTTCAATGAATATTTGTACAGATGCAGAGATGAAGTCCCTGACTCCAGATCTGTAACAGGGTTCCAGGTAATGCGGCATCCGCACTGAGAGATATTTTCTAAAATGGAGGCCAGCCTGCTACCGCCATAATAAGGCGCTGTCTACGTGGGCATAATATGGCCTTTTTAAAATAATTAACCAGAAAAGGAAAGATCCTTAATATTTAGGGGGATACACTTGTTGTTGCCTTTTCCTTTATATTTTTATCCTAGAAATGAGGGCAATCCAAAGAAGATGGCTGTATTCCAGGTCTTGTTTTATGAAACAACTAAGGAATAAAAGTAATGTAATCTTTGGTAAAACTATAGAGTGGAGGTTAAATTTTCTAAGCCATATATCCTTAATTAGTGCAATTTATTTTTAATAATGTCCGTTCGTTAACACTAAAATCATGCTTTGGCTACAAAGGGTAAATTACTAGTTAATGAACAAGTATATTTACTCAATAATTATTTTACCATTTAAATAAAACTGAATCTAGTTTAAATAAAACTAAATCAAGAAGACAAAGAACTACAGAAGCTTCTTAGACTATTTGTATCTTGATTAGAGATAGGGAATTTCCTAAAACCAGTTATCTTTGCAGTCCAATGAGGAAAATAAGAATAACACACATAAAGTAAAAAATAAGACCAAAAAATCCCACAAAAAACCCTCACAAAAGACAAAGCTAAATGATTATTGGTAATTTCCTCTGTTTTGATCTCTTTTTGGCAACTGTAGCTCCTCTGACATATAAGCATGCAACTATACGTGGATTTAGTACAGAGAATAAACTTATGGACCCTCTTTAATTGTCTGGGGCTGTGGCAGTAAACTCAAAAGGGTGGAGAGGGATATTTTAAATTATGGAAGGAAAAAGATCAGTGTCTGTTGGACACTGAGCAAATCATGAGCTCCGGGTAGTTACCTTTTGAGATCAGAGCCAACTACTTTCCTTTCAAGGGTGTGCTATCTTTGTGAGGTTGGATTTTAATGATAGAGGTGATAAAAAATGTACTGCAAGAAAACCAGTGGGCAGGAAATCACTTTGCTAGTACGCAGTCTGAGCTCATGGTTTGACTAGTTGTGCAGTTGTGCATCAGCTGCACATATGACGACGAAATGTAATCTAGTTCTTTTTTATTTTTTAAGATTTTATTTATTTATTTGACAGAGAGATCACAAGTAGGCAGAGAGGCAGGCAGAGAGAGAGGAGAAAGCAGGCTCTGTGCTGAGCAGAGAGTCCAATGCGGGCCTCGATCCCAGGACCCTGAGATCATGACCTGAGCTGAAGGCAGAGCCACTGAGCCACTCAGGTGCCCAATCTAGTTCTTAACAATGATACAAATACATTATTTTTTATTATTCAATTCAAGTAGCCAACTTACAGTTCATTTCATATATATTATTTTTCCCAATGGTTACAAGGATGTTAGGATATAAATATTAATTAATTATTTAATAAACAAAACTGTTTTAAGTATATCTTTGGGCAGAAGAGAGCCATGAAAAAAAATTACTGAGACATTCAGGATGCTATGATCAGCAAAGTTTGGGAAACCAATGTTCTATTGTATAAGACAATTACAACTAATAAATATTTTAATTCAATCATTTATTCACTCCATGAATGGAAAGAAATCTTCCAAACTTTAAAGATAAAATGAAGAAATTTTGGTTAGAATTTCAGAGGCAAACAGTTTGAAGTGGTAAAATAAAAATTTTGAAGATAAAAATTCGTAATTACTTTAAGCAAAATAATCATTTAAAATAGTCATATTAAGTGCCTGGGTGGTTCAGTGGGTTAAAGCCTCTGCCTTCAGCTCAGGTCATGATCTTAGGGTCCTGGGATCGAAGCCCACATCGGGCTCTCTGCTCAGCGGGGAGCCTGCCTCCTCCTCTCTCTCTGCCTACTTGTGATCTCTCTGTCAAATAAATAAAATCTTTAAAAAAACAAAAAGTCGTATACATAGCTTATATAATTTAAACATGTGCTTAAATAATTTTGATGGGGCGCCTGGGTGGTTCAGTTGGTTAAGCTACTGCCTTTGGCTCAGGTCATGATCCTGGAGACCGGGGATCGAGTCCCACATCGGGCTCCCTGCTCGGCAGGAAGCCTGCTTCTCCCTCTCTCACTCCCCCTGCTTGTGTTCCCTCTCTGGCTGTGTTTCTCTCTGTCAAATAAATAAAATCTTTAAAAAAACTAATTTTGATTCACATTTTACCTACATCTAGTAAGAAAAAATCACTTTATTAACAGATTATTAATTACTTATGAATAATCATTTAGAATGTTTATTAGATGGTGGTCTAAGTATCCAAATATATAATTATGTTAATTATATTTAAATAGTTTAGTTTTAATTCATTCCAGTACTCTGAATGTTTTGTAATTTAATACCTAATGAAAACACAAAGAAGTTAAAACCACAATTCTATAAGTTATCTGAAGAACATACGATGTTTGTGGACCTACCACCTGACTCAGGGATACATAAGTTTCAAATCATCACTCAATATTTCAGTTTCTCAATGTAAATTCTTTAACATTATTGGATTTAGAGAAAAAAATGAAAAAATGTATTCCCTTTTATGAATATTACATGTTGATGGGTCAAGAAATATCATTAAATTATCTATTTATTCATTCATTCCTTCATTCATTCAGAAAAAAATGTTTCAAATAACTATACCAGGTAAATGTTGGTAATAAATGCCCCAAAAGATGACTAGATAACAGTCTTTTTCTTCAAGAGCACTACCACCTACTGAGTATATGTTTCAATTAAAAATGTACATATATTATATACATATACATCCCAAAAGTGATTAGATTTGTTTATTGTTATTACTGGTAAGAATTAAGTAATCTCTATATCATCACTGAAGACTGGAATATGAGACCACAGGTAATTTTCAATATTCCAGTAGTTACAGTAAAAATCTAAGAATTAGTGAAATTAATTTTTAATAATGTATTTTATTTAACTCAATTTATTCAAAGTATTATAATTATACCATGAAAGCAACATTAAAATTGTAATGAGATAATTTATCTTCTTTTTTTATAGTAAGTCTTGATAATTTGGTATTAATTCACATTTATAGTATATCTCAATGCAGACTAGCCACATTTCAAGGGCTCGATTGTCACATGTGGCTATCATTATGGACAATATAGTCTATACATTTTTATTCCAGCAAAAATACAGTACAACCACACAGGCCACATTCTTTTCTTGGAAAAGAATTACTGCATTTCATAAAACATGTCAATATCATTTCCTTGATGTTGGTTCTATTATACTTGTTTTTATCTCCTATTCATTGCCAGAACAGTTAATGTATTATAAAAAATCAAATTTTCCACCTCCATAATAGTAGAGAGGTTCACAAATGACAACAATGCTTAAAACATTCATTTATTTTGTTCCTATGCTACATAAGCCCCTCTACTATGTGATTAAATAGCACAGAGAAAGTAAGAAAGGGGTTTTGGGTTTTAAAGCGCTTGGGGCTTGAGAGGACTAGTAGCTACAATCAAGACCCAAACTGTTGGGGGCGCCTGTGTGGCTCAGCTGGTTAAGCTTCTCTGCCTTTGGCTCAGGTCATGATCCTGAGGTCTTGGGATTGAGCCCCTAATGGCACTCCCTGCTCAGTGGGGAGCCTGCTTCTCCCTCGCCCCTCTGCTTGTGCTCTTTTTCTCTCTTTCTCTCTCTCAAATAAATAAAATCTTTTAAAAAAAAGATACAAATTGTCTTAAGAGATACATAAGGTACGGGGCACTTCAGAAGGAGGAGAAAAGGAAAAAGGCTACCTTCTGAGTTTAAGGAAGGACTGGACAAAGGCTTCCTGTTATTCTTATTTCATTTTTGCTTACAGCTTATCATGGGCTCTTCATTTCCTGCAAACTGCAGTGTAAAAGCCAGGCACGGCACATAATATCCTCCAATTTGCAACCATCTAGGCTTCTCCTTTATTTCTTATCCCTGTATTTTTTTGTTCACTGACGTTATAGGCGGGCAATTTCTGTTTCTGAGATTTTTTTTACATGTTGCATTCTCTGCTTGGGATGTCGGTCCCTTTCCCCTTTACTGAATCAGTCCATTAGCTAAACACCAGCTTTCTTAACCTCACTCTTCAAGCCTTCACTGTATGTTTTAATGCATCCAACATATCTTCACTGAATTTGTTTACATATCATTGCTCATTGTAATTAGATCAGTACCTTTTAAACTTCAGAGGCAGCACACGCACTTGGAGAACTTATTAAAACCCTGGTTGCTTGGTCCTATCCCCATAGTTTCTAATTTGGAAGGCATAAGGTGAGATCAAGAATTTGCATTTTTAAATGTTTCTAGAAGATGCTGATGATTTACTGGGATCACACTTTAGGAACTACTGGTCTACCCAGTATGCAGGAAAGGGATTTTATCCATCTTTGTATCTTGCATAAAGTGTGGCTCCTGACACTGAGGTGACATCCAAAAATGTCTATGGAAGGTAGGAATGAGTTGGAAACCCTAATATATAGAGTACTTATTAGCAAGGACGTTAAGCTTACTGTAATAATCTCTCAAGGAAAACCAATGACCAAGCCCTTTTAAATTAAGCAACATAGGGTCGCAGGCAGAAGTGAGGCAGCCAATTATCTAGGGAGCAGGGACACTTTTTAAACAGGGTGGTGACCCCATCAGATCACTATGCACAGATCAGACAGTTGGAGGGTAGTTTTAGAGAAAGGAAGAGAGAATGGTGAGTGGAGTTACCAGGAGTGATAGTTGGGATAATGTTGGGAAAAAAAACAGCAACAACAGTGCTTTGCTAAAGAATATCGGTGACTTTAGAGAAGACAGAAAATCACTATAGCCTTATTAGAAAATTAGAATTCTCAGGATCAAGATTCAGTGACTGATCAGACACTGTGAATGAAGAAAAAAGAGGAGCGATGGTGATCTTCAATTTGTACTTAATTTGCTGGAAGGATGGTGATGTCAGTTGCTAAAATAAAAAAAATATATATTAGGAGGAGGAACTTGTAGAATTATAATGTGCTTGGTTTGGAAACTTTGCTAGCAGAGTTTCTCTTGTCTTGAGGCCTTCTACCTGGAGACATTAAGCAAGGAATGAGTAATATCAGTCTTAGGAGACAGGGAGCCTCCATGAGGTAATTCTTGAAAACTAACCCAGAATTGCATGGGGTAAAATACAATTGTGTTAAAATTTGTTTTGAAATTTAACCTAACTATTCTTGAAATTATTCTTTGAGAAGCCCTGCTATATTTAGTTTGGGACAAGTCATCAAAAGATGCAATGAGTAACATCATCTTACCTTTGTTACCTGTTTCTGAATAAAAGGGATCTGGGGGGACACCTGGGGACACCTGCTGTGTTTTTATACTTTGTAAAAAAAACCTTTGTGTTCTGAAGTCTAGTCAGTTTGCCCAAGCATAGCCTGTCCCTTCCATATATCTTAGCATGTAAAGAGAAATCTTTATTCATGCTTAAACAAGAGAATACTTTTTCCAATATATTAGAAAATAGCAACTATGCAAAAAAAACCTTAGCAATTTCATATTACTGGTTTTCCTTCTTTTTTTAAAAAAAAGATTTTATTTATTTATTTGACAGAGAGATAGAGAGACAGCAACAAAGGGAACACAAGCAGAGGGAGTGGGAGACGGAGAAGCAGGCTTCCAGCTGAGCAGGCAGACTGATGTGGGGCTGGATCCCAGAACCCCGGGATCATGACCTGAGCCACCCAGGTGCCCTTCTTTTTTCTTTTTTAAAAAAGATTTATCCATTTATTTGAGAGCGAGAGAGAGAGAGCGAGAGAGAGAGCAAGAGAGAGCACACGCACGTGCATGTGCATGCATGGGGCGGGAAGGGCAGAGAGAGACTCTCAGGCAGACTCCCTTGGGGACGCAGAGCCCAAGGCAGGGCTTGATCTTATAACCCTGAGTTCATGATCTGAGCTGAAATCAAGAGCTGGACCCTTAACTGACTGAGCCACCCAGGCTCCCCAATTAGTATGGCATTAGGGATAAAATTCAAAGTGGCAATTCTATATTACAGGTTTTTCTCATTTCTTAGTATTCTAAATCCCCTTTATCTGTTCCTTTATACCTTTTATTTAAATTACCAAATCCAATGAAATCTATATCCAGTGTTTCCAAAAAGATGGAAAGCTGTTCCATATACAAAGAGGCTCAGATTTATGCAACAACTACAACAAAAAAGAACCAGGAATTTTGAAGCATTGGACACACTGTGCAACTGCCTCATAATAACAACAGCTAAAATATTTAAGAGATATAGAAATAAATCATCTTTATAACATTTTTATCATATACTAAGGCATGGAAATTTTTTTTTTGTTTCAGTCAAACCAGAAACCACAGGATAAACACCTTATAAATGATACTGAATTTCCTCTGTCCTCCTCTGAATAAGGAGTGAGAAAATAAGTAACTCAGAGGTCACGTCTCACCTTGCTGCTGCTGTGTTTCTTTTTGCTCACGGAGGGGGACCCTGGTTGCCCAGGGCTGGGAACGGAACTGGATCCTGCCGATGTAGGACCTGAGTGAACGTGAGATCCCTTCTCCACGACGGAAGACAGAACCAGCGGTGACTGTTGCAGCGAGACCTTCTGGAGCTCTGCTGCCAACTGCTTAGGATCAACTCCTGGGGATTTGGCCTTATCCACTACAACAAAACGAAGTGGCTATGTATTTCTCGGTTACATTGGTACTCCATACCATGGAACTTAATGCGAGTTCGGGATGACAAGGTAATTTACATGCACAGATGGATGAGAAGTTCTATAAGCTTGGGTCTGTCCTTTAGTGCAGTCACCCAGACTCTTAGAATGCTGGGTATCGCAGAGAAAACGGTCAATAAATATTGGTTAAATAAAGAAAGAAGTGATTTTTGTTCATGAAATAATTGATCTACTTTTAGAAGTCTCTAGTTGTCTGCTCAGAATTAAGTCTATTTCATCAGGTCCTTATGAAATTACATGTTGATTTTTATCTTTATAAGGAAAAGGTGATCAAAAGTTTCAAGAATGAGTGTTCTGTAGCCCAATTATGCTAAATGGAATCAAGTATTATCTAAAAACTTTATCCCCCCCCCCTCCGCAAATGACACCATGGATTGCTCCGGTGGGATGAATTTATTTTTAAAGAATACAAATGTAAACTCATATAGCAAGAATTCTGTATGAATTTCTTTCGTGGGTCTAACACACAAGTACCTCTTTCCCTAGAATGCTAAAAATGTAGCTGTAGTGCTTTTGATTCTGTTTACGATTTCATAGACAAATAAACACGGGTCTATAACCACATTTTGGCCATGCAGTATCTATGCTTGTGTTTACATCTTCATCTCCTCCTTCGACTGCCCCTACACCTAACCATCACACTTACATCTTCACCTTTACCCACAGTTCAAAGCAGATGACTTTGACCTACCAGCTTTTGGTGGCTCGTGAAGTTCCAGGTGCTGGGCATTTTCAGAGTCTGACAGCATATTGAGGTCCCTAAAAATTTAAAACAAAGAAATTAAGAAATGATTTGAGGAAACCAGAGACAAAAATCCTTTTTTTTTCCAGCTACCCTGATTTTTTTTTCAGTAGGTAAATGAGAAGTGGTTAATGATATAAAGCAATTTCCAAGCATGCTCACTCTTCTAACCAAATATATATTTGCAATGCTGTTAAAAGTCAGCTGATAAAAATGATTATTTAAGGTGAAATCTTTATGGATTATGTGTAAATTCATTTTGAAGTACTATACACAGACATGAGATCTAAATGGGTTTAGGCTTTCATTTAAATGAAGCATGTTTCAAAAAAAGCATGAAAGGGGAGAACTACTGACATAATCAGACACAAAATTAGCTGAATTCTTTCTATGCTTTAGACTTTGATTCTGAACACAAGAAATCTATAAAACTTGTATTCACTTCATTTCCTAATTACTGAAAATCTTGCTGACTGGCAAAGGTTCCACCTTAACAATTTTAAATTAAAAGAGCCATGAATAGCCAAAAAATGGAAACAAAAAGATGGGGAAAAACTCACAGTCTTACACATATTTCTGCTTCCCCACTTTGCTGACTAATGATACTCTGCACTTCTTCATATGTTTTAGAAGTTAAAGGAATTCCATTCCACTCCAATACTTGCATCCCTAAAAAGACAAATTCAAGTATAAAATAAAAAAATGTGTTGTATTTCTAGTCAGGGTCCATAGGGCATAGAAGACATTTAAAAACCAACTCAGCACACCATTTCAGAGAACATCAGTTAAAAGTTCTCTGGAACATTAATATCACAACCACACACAGTTTGATTTCATCACTCACCTGATGTGTCTCTTACATGTAAAATGTTGCTTTGGAAAAACCTATTAAATACTACCAATCACATGCATTTTGCTCACACTGCTTTAATAAAGAAAACATTATTGAACACATATTGCTTAGGCCAATTTTGTGTCAGAAAAAAAAATACCATTATAAAGACCAATATAATTTTCCCATGGGGAACAAGCATCTATAAGAGTGTAAATTTCCGTATTCCATCATGGGATGGGAAAGGCGGAAGGAAGTCATTCGTAGCTTGTTGTGAAACTCCCCTTGAGAAACTGTTATTGCTTCAACTTTGCTCGGATAAGAGATTTCCACGTGGTATTTTTTTCTTTTTCTTCACTGCAAGCAAGATGTCCCTGAGTAGAATCAATAGGCATGTTACAGAAAGGACAGCTTCAGGGGAAGGGGTGGGGGTGCGGCCTGTGTGGTAGGATAAGGGCCTGGGCTCAGAAGGGCACATGCTTGGTTTAATGCTTCACTGGCACCATTTTGAAATTCTTAATAATGTTTCAACAAAGAACTCTACATCTTCCCCCACCCCCCTCTGGATAGTGTCAACAATTATGTTGCTTGGATTAATTAGATGGCATTTTATGTTTCCTCTCTGTCTAGAAAGAGAATTTTCATTAAAAAAAAGTGGTAACAATTTTTAACATTTTATTTATTTATTTATTTATTTATTTATTTATTTATTTATTTATTTGAGACCTTATCCATTCGACAGAGAGAAACATAGCCAGAGAGGGAACACAAGCAAGGGGAGTGAGAGAGGGAGAATCAGGCTTCCCGCCAAGCAGGGAGCCCGATGTGGGGCTCGATCCCGGGTCTCTGGGATCATGACCTGAGCCAAAGGCAGTTGCTTAACCAACAGCCACCCAGGTGCCCCAAATTTTTAACATTTTAAATTTTGTTGCTTTGCTCTATTTTATATGAGCTGTCAAAATAATTAAGGAGTACTTATTTGGCATGGATCATCTGGTCCTAATATGTAGCTATGTGGAATGGATAAAAATTAGATAAACTATCCAGGTTATAGTTCCCAAATATTTGTGAATGCTACCAGCTTTACCTAAGAAAATATATGTATGCCCTAACTAGGCTATAATTGAAATAAAAAGAGATAGGTGAACAAGTAGGTTTTCAATGAACTTCATGGATGCCTATGTGAAATTCCCACTGCTCACCACTGGTTTCGGTGGAAAACTCTAAACATGGCATAATTGAATCTATAAAAGTTTTAATGATTTTGATATACACTGGAAAGCACACTGCCAGTTGCAAACAAGTATGGGAAATTCTTTTACTACAGTGAAATGGCAAAACAAGTGCATAAAAATGTCCACAGTAACACATACAAAGATGGCTTTTCTAGAACTTACTCCAACAAAACTTTATCTTCAGATGGGCCTTAGGTTTAATTCAACAATCCCAGGCTGTTGTACATATAAAATGAGAAAATTTCATAAGAGACAATGATGATACCACTAAAGAAAAATACAGCACTACAAAAGGAAAAGAACACTGAAAAACACACTTAAAAAAAAAAGTCAGCATAAAGAGTACACTTCTGCATAGATGATTTTGAATTGAAACAAATTATAGTGTTATAATTGCATTGTCACTTTTTGGCAAGAGCATATTCTATGAAAAAAAGAGCTACATAATCTTCATGCTTCTTTTCTTGGATTAGCTTGTTAATTTTTCACCTCTCAAAATAAAGGGGCAAATTTACAAAACATAATTAATGAAATTAAAGAATGCTTTAGTATTACAACGATAAAACTATTTAGAATCATTAATAAAATTGCTGGAAAAATCACCACAACAGATGAGATTCTTGTGTAGAAATACACCTGAGGTCATAAACTACAACATCTCTTCTGTTCCATAACACACAGACAGAGCTGCTTTTCTCTTCAATCAGTTTTCCCCCAGAGTTCGTGCAGGACTGTGGTTCAAAAGATTTGGGCAATACTTGGTTCCAATGGTGAGTGTCAGATGCTACAGGGACTATGATAACTCACAAATAATCTTTTATTTACTTTATTTTATTTTTATTTATTTTAGGGCTCAGTGTTTTATTTACATAGAATGTATAATTTGCTTCAGGGGCACAGGTCTGTGAATCATCATTGTTACACAATTCACAGCACTCACCATAGCACATACCCTCCCCAAGGTCCATAACCCAGCCACTTTTCCTCCCCACCCCCAGCAACCCTCAGTTTGTTTCCTGAGATTAAGAATCTCTTATGGTTTGTCTCCCTTTTGGTTCCACCTTGTTTCCTTTTCTTCCTCCCTACACCCCAAGACCCCCCCCACCCTGCTTCTCAAATTTCTCATATCAGAGAGATCAGATGATAATTGTCTTTCTCTGACTGACTTATTTTGTTCAGCATAATACCCATCCATGGCAAATACTCCTTTACTAACACCTTTCCTATCTACTGCCTCTCCAAATCCCTAACAAATCCTATAAGAACCATAGTAAAATAACCAAGTGAATATAACTAATCATGCCTTATTAATTTACAACAAGGTTCTAATAGTTGTGAGAATTAAGTATGATATGATCTCAAATATAACATTCTTGAAAGATGTTAATAGCAAAATCCTATAAACATTTTTAAAATGCATGTAAACATTTGTTGAACATGATCATGCTATACTGAGGTTTCACTAAAGTAATATTTTATTATTTCATTGACTTGAATGGAAGCAGAGTGAATCTGAAGATAACTTTGTACTCTGTTTTAGAAATAAATGAAGACAGTGCACACATGAATGGTTATATCTATTATTTCGCATTTACATTTTCTTTATATTTAAATTATACCAACATGTATGTTAATGAATTGTTCAACTTTGATAGTGGACAGATGATGTTTCAATTATATCCCTATAAAGCACCTATACTGATAGCTTTTAATAGGAAAACTAAGATCATCTGAATTTTTATTGAATGTGTCACAACTGATGACAGGATTTTGCTGTTTACAATATTACAATAATAACTTCACATGTTATTACAAACCAAAAAAGACAGTAATTAGGTAATGTTAGAATTAAAAGAATATCATTCAACATAAAACATTCTCAACCATGTGTTTTTATAACTTCTTGGATTACTTAAGTTTGAAGTCTGTATCTCCTAAAACTAGTAAATGCTATTCTTCATAATGCACAATTTCTTTTTTTTTCTTTAAAGATTTTGTTTATTTTTTTGACAGAGAGAAACATAGCTAGAGAGGGAACACAAACAGGGGGAGTGAGAGAGGGAGAAGCAGACTTCTTGCCGAGCAGGGAGCCCGATGTGGGGCTCGATCCCGGGTCTCCAGGATCATAATCTGAGCCGAAGGCAGATGCTCAACGACTGAGCCACCCAGGCACCCCTGGAATGCACAATTTCATGTATGCTATTTGCCTATATTTAATATTTACCATTACATCACAAACATCTTATGAATTAAAATTATTGAGCAAACAGTTGCAATCTTATAGGTATATTCAAACATATACCATAAAATCTCATGACTTTTTTTAAATTTCACAACTATTTGTTCAGAACCTAGTAAGTGGCAGGCACTATACAATTAGTCACTTACGTGGTGATCACTATCTTGCATTTAGTATTGTATGCTGTCAAAAATATTAATAAAAACTGATACTCTACTAGAAAGAAGGAGAAACATCTTACAGTTAGTAAAACTAAGAAAGAACTTTAAAAGTGTTAAAAGTATATATAAAAATTAGGCCCAGACTCAGTGGTGATCAGAAAGCACAAGTTAAAGCAACAATGACATACTACTTAGCTCTCATCATATTGTAAACAATTTAAAAGCCAGAAAATATCATATGTTGGCCAGGATGTAGGACCAGGGGACCCTGACTTCAAAGGAGATTATACGCACTAGATGGCTGTTCAGCTTTACCCCACTCTGTGATGTGAGAATACAATGACTATGTCACAGGAAAACAAAACAACTGCTTGTTTACAATTTATAAATATGTAATTATTTTAATTGGAATGCAGATAAGTGCACCCCTCTGGAGGGCAATGTGGCAGAACATCATGAAATTAAACACATGTATACTCTATGACTCAGAAGTCTTGCTGAGTATCTATTCGTGGGAGGAGGCAGTATCCAGGGAAATGGGCAGTGAGAGGGTAGTAAGTGCTCAAGATGAAAACACCTGGCAAAGGGAGCAAGAAAAAGACCATACTAGGGGTTAACACCAAAAGGTGGATCCACCTCAAAACTATTTTCCAAGTAAAATCAAGTGAGAAATGGGATCTGTTTATAGGACAATGATATTTCATGTCCATTAAAATTCTATTCATCCCCAGACACATTATATATTTTCCAAAAAACCCAGAAATTTTGTAAATTATAATAGTTGCTCATGAACGGAAGAAAGAAGCGGGAAAAGAAAATGATATGAAAGAAAATGAATGAGTTAATAAATGAACAAAAAACAAAGACAAAAAAACATATGCACCTATACATGAAGATACACACACACACACACACACACACACACACACACACGAGGGAAACTTTCATGAACCAATGAGGCTAGCATGCTATAGAATGAGAATCCAATGCCTTTGGGGTAACAGAATGGAACAAAAAAACCCCCTAAACTTAATTTAAAAAATATTAGCATAAATTAATCATAATCTATTGTTTTGTACCTTTACTCCACTGATATTATTAACTATGACTATGAATTAATTTCCTAAATCTGGACATTTGCTTTCAAAAGTCCTTTATAAATTAGCAGCAGCAAAAACTCTGAATCTGAAGTGGTCATTTGCTTTGGCTTCCTAAATTGTGAACACACCCTGCAAGCGAGTTTCAGGGATCCAATATATTGTCCACATCAGCTAGACTAGTTACACATTCATTTTCAAGTGATGGAATGTTAATATAAGAGAAATACATAGAGAGATGCAGCTTATTCTTTTATGAAGTTATATTTTTAGTACTTTAGAATTTGAACTAATTTATACATTAACATGAAGGAAAGAAAAAATGGTGGAAGAAAGGACAGTCAGGGAGGGAAAAAAGAGTGGAGGAAGAGTATTTTATTAAGAGGTAAAAAGAGTATTTGAATAACACCCCGCCTCTTTATAGGACAAAGGAGACTCCTTCACTCATGACAAAATATTAAAAAGACAGATGTATTTTCCTGAGAAAACTCATCTAGAAACATAAAATCTTAAGGTGGAAAGTATCTTCTTGAAGAGCTAATCTCACAATAATACTGCCATTTTTGTCACTGTCATTATTATTCCTATTATTTTTACCCTTGGAATACATAGTTCAATCAAAACTTAAAACAGAGCCTTGGTACATAACATATATAAATTTATATATGTTACATAACATATAAAACACTGAAGCATTCTCTCTCTGCCTGCTTTTTCCCTCCTCACCCTCCATACTCTAGAGGTATCATCCATCCTGTTTCCCTAGTTTAACGGAATGAGTTAATTTAAAAAAAAAATGACCTCACAGGGCTCTTGATGTCATAAGCACTGGGTGTAACATATAATTGATGTATCATGGGAATCTCCTTCAGGAACTAATAATACACTATATGTTAATTAACTGAATGTAAATAAAATTAAATTTAAGATAAAAATAAAACAACCTCATAACTTGAATGGGACATCAGAACAACTTCCATTAATAAGACAGTATCCCTAGAGAAACACTGAAAGGAAGATAATCTGAATTTCATTTTATTGAGAATGTAGTCTGAATTGCTTAAAAAGGGTTATACAGAAAATATTACATTTTGGTTTAATAAGACTTTCAAATGCAATGATGTGTGTGTGTCAGATATTTAACATTAAAAAATTAAAATCTGCTCTTCTTTTAATAAGAAATATATGTGCTGTTTTCAGAAAGATAAATATTTTTTCAGAAATGTGTTTTAAGAACCAAGGTACTATTGACTGCTGATACTTTCTCTTTTCTATAATCATGGTGTTCACAGTTAGCTTGAGTATTTACTTGTCATGATCACCTTCAGAAAACTGGTTAATTTGCCATCCTTGCTTTCCTCAAGGGAGAGGATATTGCTAGATCACTGTTTCAGTTTATTTCTATGAGGGGGAGAAGACTTTGACTACGGCACAATGAAAAAACTACTTGTTTTATAAGTTACGAAAATGAAATTTTTGAGCAGGAGCTTTATATGAAAATTTGAAAAAATAGTTTGGATCCTGAAATTTACATATTGTTTTCCATTATTTTACTTATCTACAAATTTTCCTTATATATATACTAAGATGTTCAAGCACAGGAATCATGTCATCTAATTTTTCTCTTCTGCATTTCCCATATTTCCTCTCACTGCCTTTGTGGTCATTGTTCAAGCTCTTGGGGCTGGTGTTGACTCCCCAGGGTCCCAGGGAATATTCTATCTAGTTTATCTTCTCTGGGCATTGTCACATTTGTTTCTGGATGGGTTAACTCAGGGGCTGGAACATTCAATTTGTAGTCTCAATTTAAATTTGGTTTAAACTTAGATGCCAGGCATGCCTGAGTGACCCAGTTGGTTAAGTGACCGACTCTTGGTTTCAGCTCAGGGCATGTTCTCAGGGTCATGAGATCGAGCCCCACCTCAGGCTCCACACTCAACATGGAATTTGCCTGAGATTCTCTCCCTCTCTGTTTCCCTCCATTCTTTCTTTCTAAAATAAAAAAAAAAAAATTTAGTTACATGCCAAAGTATCCAGTGCTAATGCCATTCAAATTAAGTTATTTTCAACCTAAAATATCAAAATTTAACTCTATGAAGCTATACATTTTAAAACATGTGGCATAATATCCTGTTTTCATAGTATATTGATAATAGAATTAAACGTATTAGAGTATTTAATGTAAATTTTATAAATACACATTCTTCCAAATTTCAGTAGTATTAAACATATATACACACATATATACATAAACATATATATATGTGTATATATATGAGAGATATGAGATTTGGTGTAACTTTCTATTTTTTTGCTATAAACGATTGCATATTTTTTTTTTAAAGATTTTATTTATTTGACAGAGAGAAACACAACCAGGGAGGGAACAAAAGCAAGGGGAGTGAGAGAGGGAGAAGCAGGCTTCCCACCGAGCAAGGAGCCCGATGTGGGACTCGATCCCGGGTCTCCAGGATCATGACCTGAGCCAAAGGCAGTTGCTTAAGCAACTGAGCCACCCAGGCGCCCCAACGATTGCATATTTTTATATTGAGTATACAAGTCCAATATAAATGAAACAGATTCTTAGGCAAAAGTATATGCTATGATAATAACACTGATAAGAGTTCTCTGAGCATGTTGTATAGCTTACATAGATATATAATGTGGGGCCTGAATTCAGACCCTGAGATCAAGACCCGAGCCGAGATCAAGAGTAGAACACTTAACCGACTGAGCCATCCAGGCACCCAATTTTTCAATAGCTCATAAGAAATTGAATTATGTATTTAGAACTGTCATTAATTTGGGATGGGGTTTTTAGCAATTCACTTTTCATGTTTCTTTTTTCATTCACACTTTTTATGAAAACAAGCAATTAAAATAAAGTATGGTATGCATAAATTCTCAAATTAAATCTACAAAATAAAGAAAATTCTCACAACACTGTCAATAGAAAAAAAAACTAAGAAATATCAAAAACTGTAGTTGAACAGTTGGGGCAGGCCTACTCTTTTTTCTGCATTGACTACACTGAAATATTTAGAATCAATGACTTCTACACTCACAGATCTAAGTAGGTTTAATTCTAATCACAAAATACAAAATTTACAGAGAAAATAGATTATCACATGTTTTGCAGTATTGATGGCCAACAATAAAAAGGTCATTGAAAAAGAATCATATAAAAAATGTGTTGTAAAAACGGGTCACAGCTATTTTATAGACTCATGTTATAAAGCAGGCAAGATCCTTGCAGATGTTCTCCTTTACATTTCTTTTCATTTCTATACAATACATTAGAAACGTGTAAGGTGAGATACCACCTTACACCAGTCAGAATGGCCAAAATTAACAAGTCAGGAAACAAGTGTTGGAGAGGCTGTGGAGAAAGAGGAACTCTCTTACACTGTTGGTGGGAATGCAAGTTGGTGCAGCTGCTTTGGAAAACAGTGTGGCGATTCCTTGAAAAATTAAAAATAGAGCTACCCTATGACCCTGCAATTGCACTACTGGGCATTTACCCCAAAGATACAGATGTAGTGAAAAGAAGGGCCATATGTACCCCAATGTTCATCGCAGTAATGGCCACAATCGCAAACTGTGGAAAAAGCCAAGATGCCCATCAACAGATGAATGGATAAAGAAGATGTGGTACATATATACAATGGAATACTATGCCTCCATCAGAAAGGATGAATATCCAACTTTTGTAGCAACATGGACTGGATTGGAAGAGATTATGCTGAGTGAAATAAGCCAAGTAGAGAAAGTCAAGTATCACATGGTTTCACTTACTTGAGGTGCATAAGGGTACCTAGATGACAGTAGGAGAAGGAAAGTAAATGGGAAGTAGGGTAATCCAGGGAGAGAAATGAAACAAGAGAGACTTTGGACACTGAAACAAACTGAGGGACTTGGAGTGAGGCGGGTGGGGGGATGGAAGAGCCTGGTGGTGGGTACTGAGGGCACCTATTGCATGGAGCACTGGGTGTGGGGAATGGGCAATGAATCTTGGAACACTGGAAAGAAAAATTTAAGTAACAATAAAAAAAAATTTCAAAAAAAAATCACACTTGTTCAAATGGCCATTATAAAAACAAAAAAACAAACAAAAAAACCAAGACAGTAAGTGTTGGTAAAGAAGAAGAGAAATTAGGATCCTTGTACTCTGTTGGTTGGAATACAAAATGGTGCAACCATTATGAAAAACTGCATCATGTTTCCTAAAAATTAAAAACAGTTTTACCACATGATCTAACAATCACATTTCTGGGTATTTATCCAAAATAAATGAAATCAGGATCTCAAAGAGATAGTAGCACTCTTATGCTCATTATAGTTATATACACAATAGACAAAACACTGAAATAAACTAAATATCCCTTGATAGATAAATGGATAGAGAAACATGCTTTATACATATAGAATACTGTTCAGCCTTTAAAAAGGAAAAAAAAATCCTATATGAGACAAGGTGGGTATTGCAAATTCATGCTTTTTAAATGGAGTCAAGGGAAAAAGGGGGATATAATTAGCTGTAATTTGTGGTTCAACTTGAAGAGGATTATCATGGTAGGATTATGTTTCTAATCACTATAAACTCTAAAATAATCTAATACTACAGTCCAATATTTCCCAGAAGGATTGATATAGATGCTAAGGTCACTCTATGGCTACCGTCTATGCTGTTTAGAATTAGATGTATTATTTGAAAAAGACTAAAACAGAATGTGGCTGAATAAGACAAGAAAAAGGATATGGATAAACTAGTAAAATTTTAATAATTCCAGGAAACTAGTATAACATGTGGAGCTATCCAGTGATGGGTATGTGATGTCATCATCTCATCTGAAGTAGATCAAAGTTCACAAATTTATAAATTTTTAATTTCCCAATTCATTTTGTTAAACCAAAAGGGATGTTTTTAAGTAACTTTGCAATTCAATGGTATTACCAGATTAATACCATTAAATAGAGTGCAACACAGTAACCCAAAATGCACTCATGAAAACATAGATACATAGTTAATTGAATGGACACGGGAAACTAGGCTACAGGACGCGACTGTGCATGAGAAACGCTTGCCTTAATGGTTGCTTCCTCTGCTTTAAATATCTCTACTGAAGCGTTAAAGATTTTAACTTTAATTATATTCTTCACCTTTTTAATATTCATATATTCTGCACTGTTCTTTTTTTAATGTTATTTAGATGTATCCCACTACTCAGACAACAGATTTCAACCTAACATATCCTCACTTTATTCTAGGAAGGGAGTTTTCTAATAAGTACAGGAGCTATCTGGATCAGTGGCAATGTCATTACCATCACCATTATTTCCATGGAGAATTACCATATATAAGGACAATATAAATTCCATTTCAAACATCAGCTGACAGAATGCACAGAACTTTGATTACTGAATTGTAACTTTAAATCATGTGTAAAATCAGATAAAAAGAAAATTATATTTCTGTAAAGGAAAAGTCGAAAAGGAAATTTCCCAAACAAAATTTAAAAGCAAAAGGTAAATGCAAATATACTTAGTCTATATAAGAAAACAGAATGTTTCTTTTGAAAAAGAAGTAGGGAGTTTTTGTCCTGACCTAAGTACTCAGTCAGGATAAAAACTGACCTAAGTACTAAGTTTTTATCCTGACCTAAGTACTCGTCACTAGAAATACACACTAAGTACTTGTCACTAGAAATACACACTACAATATTACAACAATATTTTCCTTATTTATGAGCCAAAGATACTATATCACTATTATGAATGGTATAATAAAAATTGAAATGGCAAACTTTTATTTTTATTTATTTTTAAATATTTTATCTATTTATTTGACAGAGAGAGACAGCAAGAGAGGAAACACAAACAGGGGGAGTGAGAGAGGGAAAAGTAGGCTCCCCACTGAGCAGGGAGCCTGATTTTTGGCTTGATCCCAGGACCCTGAGATCATGACCTGAGCCAAAGGCAGATACTTAACAACTGAGCCACTCAGGTTCCCCTAAAATGGTAAACTTTTAATGTATAAATTCTTTCACCAGTTGAGGTGACAAAGGATATAAATAACAAAGCCATTTCAAACAATAAAAAAATCAATAACCATTTTATCACCCTGACAGAATCTTAAAGAAATAAAATGAATTGTTACTTCATAAGAAGTGTCAATATTTTATTTCTTACATAATAAAGAATTAACAAATAATTTACATTAGTTTAAGAGATGTTCAATAAATAACAGATATCATGTAATGGCAGAATTTCATTCCAGAAATTCTAAATCACTTTTACTAGGTAAGATGATATTTCAATATATATAATAAAAAATACTACAGTAACTGATTTTTCCATTGAAAAACAAGAATTGCCTAAGAAGACAACATTTTTTAAAAAGATTTTATTTATCTGAGAGAGAGAAAGGGTGCAGGCTCACGCATTTGCAGAGAAGAGAGGGTGGAGAGGGAAGAGGGCAGGGGAAGGAGGGGAAGAGGAGGAGGGAGAATCCCAGGCCATTTCCAATTGAGCTCAGAGCACAGAGCCCTGCAGGGCTGGATCCCATACCCTCTGGGATCACGACCCAGCTGAAACCAAAAATCTGAGGTTTAATGGACTGAGCCACCCAGGTGCCCCAGAAGACAACAGTTTAACGTCAATATCTACCCATCGATGTAAAACAAACTCAACTATTTTCCCTCCAGCTCTCAAAAATTCACGAAGTTATTTGTCCTAACTCATTAGCATACATGATTACAACTATGAAAACTAATGGCAATATATACTATTGAATTATGAAGGACGTTCATACATATACCAGCTAATAATAAGTCCTTTTGATTAAAAAAAGTAAAAATCAGACCCATTTCACTTAGGTTAACAGCAGCAATACAGGACTTCTGCTTACTTTTGCTCATTGTATCTTGACAGTATTCCAGTAAAATCAGTAGGATAAGTGTAACTTACCCCTACTTTTACAGATGTGAAACCTCAGCTTTAGAAATTGTATCTAGTAGTAGTTCCAAAAGCCAGCCTTCCCAATTCCTCATCTAAATTCAGAAATGCTGGCATTCTAAGGGCTTTTGTCATGTTTAAGATACACAGAACCTAATTATAAAATCTTGACTATTATTATAGTTAATATTTTAGAATTATGTACTAAGTGAATATATTTATGATAAAACTTACCACATTGAGTAGACAAACAATTAATATGGGTCAGAGAGAGGACTAGATTCTGGGTCACTGAAGTCAATCAGTTATGACTCCTGAAATGCTTTCCCCTGTGGAGAAGTAGGGGCATCATGGAAGGTAAACAAAACTCCAGCTCCAGGGGCTGATGGTTAGGAAGCTGAGAAATGGGAGTGAGGATGGACCACCATGAGTTCCAACAGGTTGGTATCTGTCCGCCACAGGCCTGATAGGTCACAGTGAACTTGGACTCAAGTCATTTGATAACACAAGACCTAAGAGGCCAGGTTTACAATAATCAAAATTTTCATTTTAATAACATTGTGCAGTCTGGAGAGGGCCTACACCTTTCTTCCCCTGTGGCCCTCCTACTTCTGGCAGGTTCGGGTCAGCCTCTTCCACGTTTCACTCTGTAGGACTGCTATGGTATGTAGGGATTTATGTTTTAAAACATGGGGGAGTGACTTTTGGCTTCCTAATTCTGAATACTATGTATGGGAACAAAGAAATGAACACACTGAGGTCATTTCACTGAGCTGAAATTTAACACACATGTTGTATTGGGTATGTGTGTACACAAATATATACACAATGCAATATAACACCTTATCATCTTGTCTCTATTCCTGCCTTGGTCTGCACAGCCACATCGCACACATGGATTATTTCTTTAGTGTCCTAACTGCTCTCTTTCTACCCTTTATTCCTTCAAACTCTCCTAGTTACAGCACTCAGCGTGTTCCTATTTATTTTAATTTTTAAAAAGATTTATTTATTTATTTGGAGAGGGAGTGTGTGTGTGCATAAGCAGGGGGAGAGGCAGAGGGAGGGAGAAAGAATCTCCAGCAGGCTCCCCACTGAGCCTGGAGTCCAGGGAGGGGCTCCACCGCACAACCTTGAGATCATGACCTGACCTGAAACCAACAGTTAGAGGCTCAACCCGCACTCAGGCAAACAACCACCTCACCCCACCTGGCTTTGCTTTTTTTCCAAAAAATATTTATTTATTTACTTGAAGAGAGAGAGAGAAAGAAGAGTGTTCCTTTTTAAATGTCAGTCTGCTTCTGTGTCAGCCCAGGGGCTTCTTATCCCACACGAGTAGAAAATGAAGTCCTTACAATGACCTACAAGATTCAATCTCTGTGACTACTTCTGCTGTCCTCTCTCACACCCTCACCAGCTCCTGCCACATTGGGCTCCTTGCTGTCTCAGTTTTCCTGCTGCACACCAGGCATGATCTTGCTCTGCGCCTCTACCCTTTTCATTTGTTTGCTGGACCACTGATATCTTCTGGCTCTATCTTTCCTCTCCTTGGGCGCTTTACACCATTTCTGCCTTCTGGGTGAGGCCCTCCATGAACATCCCCTCTAAAGTTGCAAACCTCACGCCCCTTCATGCCTATCTCTGCACCTTGTTGTATTTCTCTCCGTAGTACATACTACCATTTAATATAGGCTACTTATAAACTCTGCTATTTTTGTCTCACCTGCTAAAATGTCCAGTCCATGCTTTCCTCATCTATGTTCCCATGGGGTCAAGAGTGATCTCTATATAGCATGTACTAAAAAAAATTATAGAAATAAAAGAATCACTCATAGACCTCAGCAGACTTAAGCACCATAAATGACGATGAGGAGGATCTAGGAAAGACTAGAGAGTAAAAGAAAATGAAAGTAGCTTAAGAGAGAAATCTTATTTTCTTCCAACGCTCAATGTAACTTACTATACATATGAAAAGCCTTTAATCTGAATTCATGGAGTGCTGGCATGAAAACCTAAAATCCTGCAAATCCGCAGAATATTCTTTCTGTTTCAAGACTCATCACTGTCTGGAACACAGCAGAATGTTGTAACTATGTTGAACTATTTTAAAAATTAACAGATGAAATAATTGAAAGCCCGGAAAGATCTCTTTCAGTTCCTGGACAGTTCCTTGCCCTGAGAAGCTTACAGTCTGCTGTTAGAAATTACTGGAAGGGTACTGGAGAGTCTTTGGGATGGGAGGGGGCATATCTGTAACCTCCAGTTTGTCGGGGATGGTGCATGATCCACCCTTCCCTCCATGCCCAAGCCACCAGAAATTCTGGTGGAGGTACCTGTGAATGTGAATGAAATCCCAGAGGGGCTTTCCCTGCCTAGAATCCGAAAAGCCACTTACCCTGTGGGTCAGGGCAATATGTCCTGGTGTGCTTATTCAAGATATAGTTCCATTTAATCCTCCTCCCCGGTAATCATATCTCGTATCTCTTATCTGTATTTCTTGATCCCTGTGCCTCAATGGTCTCAACTTCTGTGAGTTTAAGCAATCACTCTGTACCCCGCAGTAACAATACTAATCCTGTCTCTAGGGCGGGTGCAAAAGCAGTTAAAGATTTAACTGCACCACCCAACTTCCTCACTTGGGAATAATAAAAGACAGGGACCCTTGACAGTCAGGAGAGACAAAGCCGTGAGACAGAGAGAGACTGAGAGCCTGCAGAGAGACAGAGAGAAAAAGGCAGAGGGCCTGTGAGGAAGCAGCAAGAGAGCCTTAGAGGAGAGAGCAGGAGAGCTGGCAAACAGCAAGAGAGCCTGCAAAGAGAGACTGAGAGGCTGAGAGACAAAAGCAGAGAGTCTGCGAGGAGGCAGAGAGCCTTAGACACAGCAAGAGAACCTTCGAGGAGAGCAGCAAGAAACAGCGAGAGAGCCTGCAAAGAGAGACAGAAGCAAAGAAGCAAGAAAGCAGCAGAAAGAGAAGCAGACAGAGAGTAGAGAGACAGAAGAAGAGAGAGAAGTAGAGCAAGAGGGCCAAAGCCAGAGCTAGAGAGCTAGAGCTAGAAAGCCAGAGAGTGTGGCTGAGCCTGCTTCATAGGTCTCTCCTGCCTGACCTCGGGTCTGTCAGCTTGCATTAGATTTCCGTGTCCGTGTCATTATTTCACCCGCCAGACATTCCGCGGTTCGGGACCCACATCTCTGCCGGGGCCGGCTCCCGGCACCAGTTAGTTATTATACTGGTGCTAATGCATGCAAACTACACCAGCGCATTCTGAATTTCTATATTCCTCTTATTGCAACTAAAAGAAAACATAAAATGTCCCTAAAAAGTCACCAAATAAATGGTTTTTTTCTTCCTTAGAGCTATCTTTCTCCTAGCTCTTGAGACTTACTTTATATTTTTATTTATTTAGACCTTCTCAAACCTAACCTCCACAGTGAGTATCTTTTACCTACTGCCTTTCTAGACTGTAGGCACGTTCAAAGCAGGGTAGCATCGTATCATTCTGCATCATTCTAGGATAGACTTATGCAGAGTAGTTATGAATACATGTTGCAATCCCTATACACTCTTTATTATTTCTCGTATTCCTAACAATATCACCTCCACTCCTTCACAACAACCTTCTCTCCAAAGTCCCTGCTTTGTTTTGTTTTGTTTTTTCTCCATCTAACTTTTCAGTATATCCACCACACCCCAATTGGTTCTTATAATTCTGCAGTACACATCTCAGTGTCCTTGCCATGAAGAAACATCTCATGCAGGGATATATTCAAGTTTTGCAGTACCTGAGGCTCATATGGTTTTAAGTAAAAAATATAAAATTATGAATACAAAATGGGATACAAGTGAATATTTGTTAAAATATTTGTTAAAAGGAAAAAAGAAGGGCGCCTGGGTGGCTCAGTTGGTTAAGCCACTGCCTTCCGCTCAAGTCATTCCAGAGTCCCTGAATGGAGTCCCACATCAGGCTCCCAGCTCCGCGGTTAGTCTGCTTCTCTCTCTGACCTTCTCCCCTCTCACACTCTCTCTCACTCTCTCTCTTTCAAATAAATAAATTAAAATCTTTAAAAAAAAGGGACAAAAGAAGCCACAGCAAATGACAAATGGTGAAAAAGCAACAGATGCCACTAATATCACCAGTTCCTTGGAACTTCCCGGAGGTGGGTCAGGGGTCTGCAGAGTGAGGGAGGAGCCCTGAGACTTAACTTTCATTAGTATCATAATTCCTCCATTCTGGCTTCTGGTCTCATTTCTCTCTTCAGCCCATGTAATCACTCTCACCTTCTTAATATTAGTGCTTGAATTTTCATTTTATCTAACACACTCAGATCATCCTGGCTCACACGCTACTGTTTTACCGTCTCGTTCCAAACCTTTTACCCTGTCTCCTCTCACGGCTCATGCTCTCCCAACATCAACAGGCC
Organism: Spilogale gracilis; assembly: GCA_004023965.1. Lineage (NCBI taxonomy): Eukaryota > Metazoa > Chordata > Mammalia > Carnivora > Mephitidae > Spilogale > Spilogale gracilis. The sequence goes on from PITA01001100.1 coordinate 140,208, forward strand.
AAGGGTCTCCTAAGCATGCACAGAGAAGCGTCTAGGGAAGGACCCTGTACATTTAATGTGTAAGACCCAGTGGGCTTCTGTGACTTGTCAAAAGTCCCCCACAAAAGCAGCTGATGAGTAAAATGCGTCCAGACACCGAGGGCCAGACATTGAACACCTACATCACAGTTCTGTTCATTAACAAGGTGTGTTGTCAGTGACTAACAGACAGTGAAAATTACATGAACAGAGACTCATTGCATCTGCGTCCAGAGATCTTAATCAGACATGAGGTTTACTGATTAACAGCCTGTTGATAAGAAGAAAAACTTAGAAGCCTTTTCAAAGACTAGCCAAAACTTTGGTTTTACAGTTAAAATGAGAAATGGCTTAATCACTTCAGGCATTAGGTGTTTGTTTTTCATTTATTCAGGCCTGTTACCTGAAATAATGTTTCACTATAGCAGGCAAAGCAAACAGTTCAGTGCTCCCTCATGGGAAGCCTGAACTTTATAAGACTTATTGTCATCCATGCAAATAATTTTATCTGTCCTTAAAAAAATTACTTCTATAGCTAGTCTAGCGCCTTAGAGTTAACAAAGCACATAAAATACATAGGCTCCTTTCATTCCATTAACCCTGTGAGATAGGTCTTGAAACCTCTCAATTGTACAGATTAGGTAAAAGGACACTGACTTGAGTAAAGTCATGAAGATGGATTTAATTCCCTGTTTCTGACCCAAGTTTGGTGCTTTGTTAATGAAAAATATCCTGTGTCTCTGCAGTTCAGAGATCAGAACTGATGAGGGTCAATTATCTAAGCAGGTGTAGGTATAAGGGACACAGAATTCAATCTTAATTCAGCAAATAGTCTTCTTATCATCAAAGATCTTCAAAGGGAAAGCAAACATGCTCTTTTTGCCATTTATGTAAAATGTAATGTCAAACACTATTTAATGTTTCTGGTACAATTTTTTTAAGTCTGATTATTATTATCTCAATTTCCCTACTGAGAACACCAAAGTACTAAAAGTTAAACAATGTATCCAGGCGGTTAAGTACGACAGTTGAATTTAAATCCTGACCTGTGTGACTTTAAACACATCCTCTATATATGTGGGACATGCTAAAGCATTAGCTGATGAAGATCTAGTATGACTATTAAAGGCTGTTCAGCATCCTTGCTTCGGAAATAACCACTCCAACTCTCTCTCTCTCTCTCTCTCTCTCTCTCTCTCTCTCTCTCTCTCTCACACACACACACACACACACACACACAAATGTAGCCTCTTATGGCATACTGACTAGACAAATCCAGAAACGTAAAAAGCAGTATCACTTGAACATACATAAAATTTCAATGTATGCTACCCTTGTTAATAAAGGCAACCAAAGTATGGTAGGGATTATTATACTTACTAAAAAATTGTACAAAACAGGGTAATTATTTATTTTCCTTCATATCCCTATCAGAAATATTATGACTCAAATGTACATTTCCTCTGATTAGTTTCAAAATAAGTGGATAAAAAAGATAAATATATTTCTTTGTCCTGACAACGTAGCTAATCATTAATATCCCAATGAAGTAAGTATGCTGTCACTGCCTCCTAAAAATAATATATTACAACCTACCAGTCCAGGTGCCCCAAGTTTATATTTTTCTTTCCACAAGAAAGATTCCTAAATATTTATTAGGAAATCTTTGTATTAACATGAAATGTGATCTTTATGTCATGTGTACCTGACACACCAGCTTGCAGGAATTTTGGGAAATCTCATACTAATGGCCAATCCGTACCTGGTGATCCCCCAGGACCAAGAACAAGGAAGCTCACTCATCTGTGTGATGTGTTTCTTGATCTCCAACCTTGATCACTGCCATGCCATCTGTAACATATGTCAAAAAAGCATAAGCAGAAATAGAGACTTTCTTGCCTAGGAACATCCTCCCTTAAGTGTACCTTCTAACAATACTACTGGAGTTAACTGTCCTACCAAGGACTTCTTCATAACAAGAACTTCCGGAGGCCAGCTTCTCACCTCAAAACCTCACCCTCACACCAACCATGGATAGTCAACCATGGAGCCAAGAGCATTTTCTTGCCAGAAGCCCCATCAAATCATCTCAACAAAGAGGTAGCTAATTGGATCAATATCACCTACACCGAAACAACTAGAAACTAAGAATGTAACAATATCCATGAATTAGAATTTATGTCACACGCATATCTCCTCACAGAATAATGTATAGATAAACCAAAGATGAAATGATTCTTTACAGGTATAATGACCTGGGAGAAGCTAATTTTCCCTACAGCCTTGAATAAATCTAGAAGCAAGCAGTGGACATCAATTGTTTTAAACTTTTGCTCTCCTATTCTATATGTCCCTACTGCTTCATTAAAAGGGTTTTGAAGCTACATTTACATCTTAACACTATATTCCTATCTTGCTCCAAATGGCTTTCTAAAAATCTTCTAAACAAATTTGATTTCATCAACAATAATAATAATATAGATACAAGTTATCTTCAAAATCAAATGACTATTTTTGGTTCACTGACTAGAAGATATTTAGTTCTTATGGATTTGCTGTTCTTTTATGTACTGCTGAAATTTTAAAAATATTATATCAGCGGTGTATTTCACAATTAGGATACACAACACTAAAAAAAAAATTGGGGAATGAGCTCAAGAACTTCAATGATTAAATGAAATTTAGAACCAATGATATGCATATGAAGGATTACATTTGGCCCATTATATTTCCTCAACAAAATTTTATTTTATTTATATTTTCTACTCTGCCTTTTATGGGGATATAATATTGTTATAAGTTGATATAAAATGATACAAAATTGTTAATAAATTTAACAACTGCTATGTGTTAATTTTTTTACTGTCCTAACTTATTTTATTGTAGTGATTCAAAATACAATGATTAAATCTCTAGGTAGGACAAGGATCCAGTATTATGAATGCATTTAAGACTCAAATAGACATGACTCAATATAAAAAAATATATTTTTTCCCAAGTTAATCAAGTTCTTCAATATAATCACTATCAAATTTCCCACAGAGATTTTCCTGAAAACTGATAAGAAGATTCTGAAATGTGTATGAAGGGTCATAGGTCAAGAATTGTCCCAAGAGTGTTCTGAAGAATAGCAATATGGTACCTACCATATGTCAGGACTTAATATATAGGTGTCATAATTTAAAAAGTGTGACAATGATGTTGGGATAGACAACAGACAAGTGGACTAGAACAAAGAGTCATAAAAGACCCACACATGTATAAAAAATTTCAGTATCTGACAGATGAGGTATCATAGATCAGTGAAGGAATGACACAGTATTCAATAAATGGTGCACACACAACTGATTATCTTTAGAGGAGGAAAAGACCTAGAGTTTCTACTCAGACCACATACAGATTAAAACAACTTAATTCTATGTCTATTAGAACATTATGTGAAAAGTGAGAAAAAGTTTATGATTTTTAGAAGAAACATAGATATTTTTAAGATTTTTGGGTAAGGACAATTTTCCAACAATACAGAACATTTTTTTTTAATATTTTATTTATTTGATAGAGAGAAACACAGCCAGAGAGGGAACACAAGCAGGGGGAGCGAGAGAGGGAGAAGCAGGCTCCTCGCCAAGCAGGGAGCCCGATATGGGACTCGATCCCAGGTCTCCGGGATCATGACCTGAGCTGAAGGCAGTCGCTTAACCAACTGAGCCACCCAGGCGCCCCAATACAGAACATTTATAAAACTTAACAGAAACAAAATGATAAACCTGACCATATTAAAATTTTAATTTGTATAAAAACAAACAAACAAAAAGACAAACAAAAAATATAAGCCATGTACTTGGAGAAGACATTGACAGCCCACTTATTGACAAAGGAGAACCAGAATATATAAAGATTCCCTCAAATCCAATTTGAGACACACGAACTAATCCCATTAAAGAATAAGCAAAAGAACAGGTAAAATGCAGATGAGAAAACCCAAGAGTTAACAAGATTAATAAAATATTATCATACTCTTCATTACCAAAGGGAAGGTAAACAAAAACCATCACATATTACATTTGAAAAAGAAAATTTAGAGAAAGAGGACCAAAGATGTAGAGAAAGAAGACTCATTTACTACTCACAAATGTAAAAACAGTTCAACACTGTTAACACGGACAGCAACTTGGAAAAAACAACTATTGACAAAACCATATAATATTCTCCTACATTATTTAACAAAGTAGTTATTATAACCAGAAATTTAACTTGTAGAAGAAATTCCTCACGGCATCTGGGTGGCTCAGTTGTTGAGCTTCTGCCTTCAGCTCAGGTCATGATCCTGGGATCCCCATATCAAGCCCTGCATTGGGCTCCCTGCTCAGTGGGAAGCCTGCTTCTCCCTCTCTCACTCCCCCTGCTTGTGTTCCCTCTCTAGCTGTGTTTCTTTCTGTCAAATAAATAAATAAAATCTTAAAAAAAAAAAAGAAATTTCTCTACCTGTGCATCAGGAGACGACTTCAAATAATTATATCATTGCTTGAAATTGTTAAAAAAAAAAACCCTCATAAATAACTTAAATAGCCAGAGAATGTTTAAATTAATCTACAGTTTTAGAGATGTACAATAATAGAATTCTGCCCCATAGTGAAAACAAATGAACCAGAGCCACATATATCACTTTGGATAAATTGTATAAACTTCATGTGACTAAGAGAAGTTGCAAAAATACATTACTGTTTAAATAAAATTTCAGAAACAAGCAAGATATGAAGCATTTATGAATACATACATAAAACTGTGAAGAAAACCAAGTGAAAGAGTAATCTCAAATTAGGTCTGGTAATCTGGGACAGTAGGAGAAGTCTGGAACAACAGAGGTGACTACAGGAGGCTTTAATTGACTTATATATATCCCTTTCCCCTAAAAATATAAAACAAATATGGCAAGACGTTGATAGAATAAATATGGTGGGAACGTGGCTGTCTGTCACGTTATTCTCTACAGGTTTTTTTACACTCAAGCATTTGTAATCAAAACTACAAGTCAGTGCCCCGTACTTGCTAAGTTGCATACATCAAACCATGAGATGCTGAGAAGCTCCCCCAACCCCGCTCCCATGAGGGAAGGTGGAACAGAAAGTGTGGGATGTTGAGTTGGGCATCTCAAAAGATGAGGAGGTGAAAGTGTGAAGAAGCTGTGTGAGTCTTAGAAGGTAATTACCCTGACTGGGGAGGGGGCTCAAAATAAGAAAAGACATGCCTCTTTTAATGAATCAGTGAACATCACATCCTGACTTTTTGTGGTTACTGTGTTATTGGAGATATTCAACCACTGAGTTGTTTTAGTAAAATTCACAAGACTGAGAACAAAACACACTCACCACTTAAGGGCAAATAAATCAGAAACATGTGTCAGGTAGCACACAGTTCCCCACAGCACTTGCTATTTTGAGTTGAGATTTTAACTTCTAATTTACAACTCCTTTGTTCTGTGCCCTTCGCCCTCCTACAATGCTTTTGGGCAAGAAAAGAACTGCCAGGGGAAAAATCCTCTCTTCTTGCTCTGTCACTGCACAAAACTGTGTGCTGCATTTTCCAGGTGTCCTTGTTTCTTTGTTTTTTTGTTCTGTTTTTTTTTTTTTTTTTCTGTATCAGTAACAATCCAATACCGTCCCCCCACTCCAAGGTTCTTACTTTAAATTTCAAGCAAAGAAGAACTCCCCGCCCCCCAAAAAAAGGCTTAGAGTAAATTTATGAGCAGTTAAGCTCAAAGTTATAAAGACATGTACCCAGAGGAAATGGTTTCTATTTTTCCCTGAAAAGGTAGTCAAAAATGGTAATTAACCAACTATAGATATTCTTGAATGTACATGGTTCTTTACAAACAGAAGCGTGTGACTACCTGTATTAATATTTGCTTCACAAAATCCTGTGAGGAGTAACATCTTAATATATGCACAACATTTGTAATTAAAAATCAATTCTTCAGCACTCATTTCTATATATATTATTTGAAATCTTGTTTTATTTGACACTGTTGGGCCCTGGGTATGCAGGAAACAAACCTCATTGTTAAGGAACACAAACGATCCACGGACAAGGGTACCCATAAATGGATGGAACACAGAGAACTGACCCTGGTCTTTATCAAATTAAACAAAACAAACAAAGCAAAATCTTTTCTTGTCATGAGGTATGGATAATTGTATTACGGACTCCCCAAATCTGGAGATGGCTGGTACTTTGATCTGACAACAACATATAAAGACTTATTTTTAAGAAAAGTTTTGTTTTTTAAAGCATGTCATGAATTCAAAAATTGTACTCATATCGAATAGGTTTCACTAGGTAAAACAGAGAAAAGAGAGTTTATTACAGAGGAAACATCTAATTTTTTGAGGCCATTGGTTAAGGTGCTGATTATACTGAACCTTGGTTTTAATACTTTACTATGACTAAGGTTGACAATCATTTCTCTAAAAACAAAAATTTAAAATGGAAGTGGCAAGTTTGAAATACACATTCAAAATCCATATATTCAAGTGTACTTTTAGATGTTCAAATTAATTAAAAAAGAAATAACAATATCAAAGGAGAAAATGAGATAATATTATACACCACTTAAAGGCCTAATATTGATGAGCATTACACAGCCCCAACACTGCTGATCTTAAATTGTTTAAAATTTTAAACCTAAAGCAAATAGCAAGAAATAGCACTTTAGAAACTTAGATTTGCAGTTTAGTTCCCTAGATGTTTTGTCATCTTTTTTTTTTCCAACAGAAAACTGACCTTATGCATCAAAAGGAAGAATGACGGGTTGCAAAAAATCATTCTTGGTCAGGTATTTGCTTAAGAATGTTTAGTAATGCTGCAGAGAAAGAAGTTTTAGGATTTTGTAAGATTCGTTTCCCTCAAGTATCTGACTGCATAAGTTCTTTCAGAAAATCATTACAGAATTTTAGAAAACTAAGATTGGCTCAGGAAATTTTGATTAACACAATGTTCCCTAACTGCTTTTTAATTTCATGGGATGACACAAGCCTCTATTGTGAGTGTTTAAAAACAAATTTCTTGAGGATAGCGTAATGATTCTGCAATAATAATTTTTGCTAATTATCAGCATTCAAAAACACATCATTTTCATACATTATTTAACAAGACAGACAACCTTGTTCAGAAAGATTTCTCAAAAAACTATGAGTAAAATTCTTCTTCAGGAAGTATAGGAGGGCTTTTCCCCTTTGTTACATAAGTCAGTACTTTCAGAATAGCATTTGGCTTATGAGCATTGGAGAACCTACATGATTGGCCAGTATGTTGTAAATGCACAAATCCAGAGAGTAAAAAGCTAGAGGAAACCTGGGAATACTCTTGCTGTTCCAAAAGTCAATAAGGTCCGAATCCACGGTAGTGAGTGCTACAAGAATGTGAAAAACTGAGTCTGATAAGCCTACTGTAGGAGAAATAACCAAACTTAGAAAAAACAGTGAAGTTGACCAGTCTTTTGGCAAGAGCTTCATTGTATGGAGTGGGGGGAAAAAAATACAGTCTAAGAATTCTATAGTCATCAAAGGTCATTCATGTTTTCTATCAACTGGAAGACGATTTTAAATTATAAAGGCTCAGTGTACATACTTTTATATTCAGAAATGCAGAAAGATAATTTGGAAGACATCAAATCAGTTCCTAAGTCTACTTGGAATTCATTCTACAGATGGAGATAGTTACATACCACAAACACATATTTTATCTATTTACTCATACAAATATGCTTTTTCCTTAGAAAAGAATTAATTTCAAACAATAGTGAATTACCTATCTTTATTGCCTTCAATAAATAAAATTTCATGACGGTCATGAAAAATTTTAAAGATTTTTTTTTTTTTTTTTGACAGACAGAAACACAGCCAGAAAGGGAACCAAGTAGGGGGAGTGAGAGAGGGAGAAGCAGGCCTCCCACTGAGCAGGGAACCCAATGTGGGATGCTGGGCTTGATCCCGGGACTCCAGGATCATGACCTAAGCCGAAGGCAGATGCTTAACAACTGAGCCACCCAGGTGTTCCAAAAATTTTAAATATTAAATATTGTTATAGTGATGCCATGACTCAGGCATAAAAATCAGAGTTGTGTTTTAATCAAGCTACTGCTCTGAAACTGTATGATAATCTATCAAATATTGAAGGTGAGGGCTCTAAGGATACAATGTATGAATGAAGCACATAGTTACAGACGAAACAAAAACTACGCAAATATAAATACACATACATAAACATATATGTCCTGAAAATATACTGGTCAAACAAGGGGAGTCCTTGTGAATTCCCATTTGGACTGATGGCCTTCTAGTCAGTTCATCTTTGCCTTTAAAGGGAATGAACTTTTATCATTTTAGCCTAGTGCCCCAGAACACAGGTATAGCCTGGTGGATGGTTTGCATGTTAAAGGAACTCCTTAAAATATTTAATGCTTCAAAAATAGGATCTAAATATTGAACCAAGACAGCATCATGAATCTAACAGAAAGAAATACTACCTAGTGTTTTATAAAGCAAACCTAGAAATCATAAATAACAACTAATGGGTGTGTATGCATTTTATGAGAACTGGACTCCAGCCAGAGGATCTGTGCTCACAGAAAGGCGTGGTTTGGCACTTTGGCAAATCTTTGGGAGAATTACTAAATAAATAGTTAAGATAAAATCTTAAATAATATGCATGTAGCTTTTAATGATTTCTTGTTCAAAGCCAAATAGGTAGATGATAAGACTGCTTCTTCCAAAAAGGATGAGAAATTTTGTGACAGTCTGAGCATGTGCAATTTTAGGTTCATTTCAATTTTCTCTCTTGAATTAATTTGTTTTATATCAATTTTTTAAAATTTAAATTTAAATTTACACAGGTTATGAAGTACAAAAGTACTGTTTCATAACAGTATACTTCATTGAAACTGTTTTTCAAATCATCCTGATTTGTAGTATTTCCCAATTTCCACAGAACAAATACAGAGAAGTGGTTCTCTCTTCAAGTGTCTTTGCTAAATCTTAACAGAGAAGAGTTGCTGCAATTTTTTATTTTAAAATAAAAATAGTATATACATTTCCTTCTAGAGTATGCTGTATGAAAATGATCATATCACTGCCATTCTTAAAAATGGTCTCAATTTCTATAGCTTAAGTAGGCTGCAACACCTAAGGATTAGCATTAGGAGTGATAGGATTATCATTATAGAAACTTCATACAGACTCAGTGTTCTCTTCATAATCGTTATACCTTGATTCATTGTCTTTACCTTCTTTTAGCTATATGGCTAATTCTCCTACCTTTCTCTGTTTTATGCATGACATTAGAATATTTGTAATAAAATGCTTTCAGGGGCCCCTGGGTGGCTCAGATGGTTAAACATCTGCCTTCAGCTCAGGTCATGATGGTTCCTGGGATGGAGCCCCAGGCTGGGCTCCCAGCTCAGCAGAGAGTCTGTCTCTCCCTCTGCTGGTGCTCTCTCTGTCTCTCTTTCAAATGAAAAGCCAAAATCTTAAAAAAAAAAAAAAAAAGGAAAGAAAAAAGACAATAATATGCTTTCAGTTACATATTAGGTAATGTCCTGGTAAACTGGCATTCTGAAAGCCAACAAGCAAATAAACAAACACAACAGGCCTAATTTATCTATTTCCACTTTGTACATACTCCCACCATGACCAATTCAAGCCTTCAATGTGATGTCATTGAATGTGAAGTTGGGAAGAGCTTATCTTAGCGAGTAGGTACAAGCTGGCTCCCGCAGAACATTATCATGAATCAATAATGCCTCAAGTTTAAGAAAATGACAGTGAAGCATTTTAGCACGATTAAATGTTAAGCAATGGGCTGCATTTTATGAAACTATGAAATGACAGAAAAACACCTTCCAAATAAATATTTTGAATAAAATGAAATATAGGTTGAGGCTATTTTATAATTTAAAAATATGCATCAAAAGTAGTATTATTGAACACTTGTAAACTATATGTTAGAGTTTGGAAAATGTGAATGACACTTACTTAACAAGAGAAAATAACCATTATGCATTTTGAGAATCAAGCATTTTATAACATTTGAAAGAAAGTGATAAAATATATGTTTTAATGCCCCTTTAAATATATCTGTAAAGTTCATTATTTTAAAATGCTTTTGATTTAACAAGGTATATAGTATCTAGAAGTAGATAGTAACCTAACACAGGAGCTGACAAATTTTTTTCGGCAAAGAGCCACATGGTCCATATTTTAGTCTTTACAGACCAGTTAGTCTGTTATTGCATTGGGGAAATACCCATGTTCAGCATGTAAACTGATGATCCTAGCTCTGTTCCAATAAAACACTGTTTACAGAAACAAGCAGCAGATAGATTTGGCCTGTGGGTTGTTCATAGTTTGCTGACCCGATTTTAGTATGTACTGAATCATCTGGTATTTTACCATTATGATTTCAACATTACCTTTTTTAGTATTTATAAAAAATTAATCCCAATGATGAAAGTGTTTTTTTAAATAGTATTGCCGAAGTCAACAATATTGACTCATTAGTGTTTCTTAAACAAGGTAATCCCATAGCAAACCAACAGCCAAAAGGACAATGCAATTGAAAATAAGATGAATATAATTGTGAACACATTTTCTTTTATATTACTACACCAAAATTTCATAATTAACCATAAGAAGAGAGGTCTACCTATACAGTAAATAAAGAGGAAAATTGCATATGAAATTAAAATATATTTAGTATGAGCACATTCATTTTAATTTGCTATGAAATCCTTATTCTTACCTTCTATAAGTTTCCCTGTCTGTTCTGCACTTCCTCCAGGAAGAATTTTGGCAATATAGGCTCCAATTTCACCATTATGTCCAGGGATTTCTTTACCACCCACAATTCTGATTCCTAATCCATTACCTGTGTTGAAAAATTAGCAAATTATTAGTCATAATTTAAAGGGACAAAAGTTATCAAAAGTTATAAGGTACACAAAAAGTGGGCTCTGGTAGCTAGAGGCTATCTACAACAGGAATATTGGGACTGGATGTTATTCTGCATTCAATAATAGTTGATATGAAATAGGACATAGGAGATTTTGGTAGAAACTGTGATGAATCCCTTGATACTGAAAAATAATTCTTTGAATTCAGTCATATCACCAAGATATTATACAAATATCTTTGTCCATTTTTGACCAGATACTTTATAAAAACATTGTAGGAAGATGTGCTTACTATACTTTGAAGCATACAGTTCACTTATGAAATTGAGGACTATTTCCCTTAAAAGGCAGTAAAGGTTATCATAAATTGAGAAGACACAATCCAAGCATATGATGGCAAATGATAAAATGAAACCATGATGGTAACTAGTGAATTACTACTCACTTTTTAGCCTAACTCATCAACTAACATTGTCTGTGCATTAGCACAGCACTTACTGCAAAGCACAATAAAATTATTCTTGACTGATGAACAACTTTGTAAATTTTGTTATTTCATAGAACAGATTTTTCTGCAAATAACCGCATGGAGAAAAAAAAGGAGAATGACTATTATGTGAAAACTAATTGAGACAGAATTAAGTTTATATTTTCTTTTTAACCAGAATGGCATCATAAATATATATTTATAACATTTAAAAATAAGAGTACTAAAAGAAAGCAGAATTCTTCTTAAATGAAGGTACAATTATTTGTTTAAATTAAAATTCTTTCCATTCACTGATTGAAGTACCATTTTCAACTCTTTCAAAATCTCTAAATTTTAAGTCAGCTATCTTCTCATTTCTGTTCCCTTCCCACTTTACTCTTCAAAAGTAACCCTGTAGTCAGCGTCAATACAGTACAACTATTTCAACAGTCAGTAACACTGGATTGTGGAATCCTTCGGTCATCTACCTAGCATATTTTGGTAAAACATCATTCTCAGGATATAAGATGGTTCTAAAGGAATTTCCTCTCTCCTTTTCTTCCTCCTTTCCTTCCTCGTATTTACACTTCTTTTCTCTCTCTCCTTCCCTAGTATTTGCTTCCTTCTTTCTACCATTTTTTTTTTTAAACCAGGGTAAGCGTTCAGAAGATTTAGCTTCAAAACAAAAATAAAAAAAAAAATTGTATGTTTCTAAGTTTCCTCCTGTTGTCAAGGGGTGAGAGTTAAATAAGACACTAGCTTTCTCTGACCCCACTTGCGGAACTTTTCTATTGCCAGTTTCTTGGTTCTTTGCTACCACTATGAGTGGAGATAAATTTATGATACACATTGAATATGCCTGGGTGGATACAGAATGTCATCTAGTATATGACCTATTTCAACTAGGTCTGCATAGAAACAGTTGATTTCTTAGGCTTTAAGGACTCACCAGGACTGATCCCATAGTAAGACATTAGAAAGATACAATAAAGGGTAGAAGATGAAGAAAAGTTCTTAGCCACTCTTCATTCAATTAGTCTAGTCTATTTTTTAGTGTGCAAAGGACATTTTGGAAAATTAAAAATTGAGGATTTTAAAATAGCTGGCCATAATTAGAGGATTATGTAATGGAATTTATCTGTAAAGATAAAAGGTTTCCTAAAGATTTGATTTCACTCTCCATGACTGAATCACTCAGAGCTGTACTTTACCACTTGTTGAACTTCTATAAAGACACACACATATAAACTGATCAGTGTTAATTTTAAGATGCGGTCAGTCTCAGATCCTAAAAGATGATTTATGACATTTCCTTCATGTATAGGCATATGTTCAAGATCATGACCTACATCAAAATTTATCATAATGCTAGAGTAAAGGAGAGTACAGCAGGGTACAGTAGAGCACTCAGGGCATTTGGTTTTAATTATTTCTTTTTAAGCTTAAAAGAGAGAATGTAAACATAGCCCATGAAAAACAATTTCAGTACTATATATTAAAGGGCACAGCCATATGCTTAGGATCAGTTACTACACCTTGTAAAGGTATACCTAAAAGAGTAATTGTAGAACTCTAAATTCTATTAATTGGTATAAGTGACTATTTTTAAAGATTCAGTTATAGTTTCATTCTTTTTAAATTTTTTTTAATTTTGATTTTTTAAAAATTTTATTATATTGTTAGCCATGTAATTAGTCCTTGATGCAGTGTTCAATGGTTCATTAGTTAAATATAGCTTCATTCTGTAGCAAATGTCTTAAGAGTTAAGTAGTTGGATCCTTAGTACCATTTGATTTTTGGTGACTGAGTATACTCTTTATAAAGCTCTATAGTAAAGGATGGGAAGGAAATTATAATTATATCCATCTTAATAATGTAGCACAACACAATATTTATTTAATTTCGTAAAAGAGAGCTTCATACTACTGAATTCTAATACTCAAAACACTTTCTAAAGACATGTTATAAGCCTCAGTATCTTTGGTAAAATGAAAGTAATGTACAGACATGACAATACTGTGAGAAATGAAATTTTATATGTAAAGAAACCACTTCAAGTACACAGTAAATTTTCAAGAATTACTGTTGCTCTGGTTGATGTTGTGGTTGTTGCTAAGTTTTTCATGTATGCAACAAAGTAGCACAGAAATATTAAAATCTGTGATAAGGTAAATAAAATTTATGATAAAAGAAATAAAAACAATGATAGAAAATAAAAAGACTCAGAAGGTATAACAGTTTTTTGCTTATTTTACAGCAATTACATGAATCTTAATTTGGACATAATGAATATAAAGTTTCATCTTGCACTTTGATATTTCATGTTTTAAATGCAGAAAAAATAAATAAAAATACTTCTATAAAAATAAAACAACCCAACTTAAATCCAAATCGCAGAATTCAACAAAAGATTTGGTAAATTCAAGACAAAACACTAATTTTTAACTAAAATGTTTATATCTGAATGGTCCTTGATAAATGATGTTTATATCATCACTGTTTTTCAACTTTTGACAAATTTTTATCAACATAAATTCCTTTTGCCTCTCTGCTTGTATCCTAAAAACATTAATAAAATGCTTCCTTAGTTAGATGCTACGAAAATACAGTAGTTTTACTCAAGTGAATAGTGCAGCAGGTTAGAAAGACCAGTAGTTGCCAAAGAGAATGCAGAAGTTTTAATAAAAGATTGGCAAAAGTTACAGTAATTTCACAACATATAAGCAGTGATGTTAAAGAAGTCTTAGAAATCTGTCAGAAATCTTTTAAAGTATGTAAAGAATATTTTTAAGAAAAAGAAGTTCAATGATTGATGTAGCAAAATCATTAAGAAAAAGTATTACCTTAATAACCTTAGGATTATAACTTAAATATATGAGTCTTTTTAAGTCTTTATTATAATCATGTGGTAAATATACTACTATGTGGTCACTTTTAATGTTTCAGGCCAAGATGGCAATGTAAGAGGCTCCTGAACTCACCTCGTCCCATGGACACACCGAATCTACAGCTACACGTGGAGCAATTCCCTCTGAAAAAAATCCAGAAACTAGCTGAGTGACTCCTACATATTGGGTCAATGAGAAAACAAAACAAAAAACCACACATAAAAACAGGTTTTGTCATACCTTCAACTACTGGGAGCCATTAAGAACAAAGAAGGCAGTTTGGACAATCACTCAGGTTTGAGAGACAACAAAAAGCTCAGACCAGGCTGAATCATAATATCTCCTACATGAAACCACTGCATCAAGACTAGGAGAGGTGACTGTTTTATCTAATGCTTAGAAACCAACACAGAGTGTCAAAACAATTGAAGTAACAGGAAGATGCTCCAAACAAGAGACCAAGATAAAATTGTAGAAAAGGACCTTAATGAAGTGGAAAAAACTCATTTGATAAAAAGTTCAAAATAATGGTTATAATGATGTTCACTGAGGTTAGCAGAACAATGCATGAACTAAGTGAAACTCTCAACAAACAGAATATATTAGAAAGTACCAAATAGAAATCACAGAACTGAAGAATAAAATAAATGAACTGCAAAATTCATAGAGGGGTTCAATATCAGACCAGAGAACTGGAAGAAAAGATGAGTTAATTCGAAAACAGGGCAATGGAAGTCATCTAAGAAGAGGAGCAAAGAGGAAAAAGAATGAAGAAGAGTGAAAATAGATTAAGGGTTTCATGAGATACCATCAAAATGAAAGGCATCTTATAGAATGGAAAAAAATTACAAATCATATTTCTGATAAGGGTTTAACATAAAAATAAAACTCATATATATAGAACTCATACAACTCAACAGCAAACAATCTGATTTAAAAATATGCAGAGAAACTAAGTAGATAGTTTTCCGAAAAGTCATACTAATGGCCAAAAGCGTGAAAATGTGCTCAACATCACTAACCATCAGGCAGCTGCAAACCAAAACCACAATGAGATATTATCACACATTTGTTAGAGTGGTTATTATCACAAATGTAAGAGATAACAAGTGTTGACAAAGATGTGGAGAAAAGGGAACCCTGGTGCACTGCTAGTAGGATGTAAATTGGTTATAGTCACTATGGAAAACTGTGTCAAGCTTCTTCAAAAAATTAAACATAGAACTACCCTATGCTCCAGCAATCCCAGTTCTGGTTATCTGTCCAAAGGAAAAGAAATAGGAATTCAAAAAGATATCTGCATGACCATGTTCATCACAGCACTATTCACAATAGCCAAGATACAGAAACAACTCAAGTGTTCACTGATAGATGAGTGGATAAAGAGAGTGTGTATATGTACATATACACACTCTGGAATGTTACTGAGCCATGAGAATGAAGGAAGTCCTGCCATTTTGGCCAATGTGGATACCCCTAAGGAGCATCATGCTCACTGAAATAAACCAGACAGAGAAAGACAAACACTGCATGGTATCACATGTATGTGTGTGTCAAATTCATAGGAACAGAGTTGAAAAGTGGTTGCCAGGGGCTGTGAGTCAGGGAAATAAGAAGAGGTTGGTAAGATGGTACAAACTTTTAGTTATAAAATGAAAAAGCTCTAAGGATCTAATATGAAGCATTGTGAATATGGTTGTAACCCTGTACTGTATAAGTGAAATTTACTGAGAGTAGAAGTTAAATGTTCTTATACAAACATGCACACACAAAAGATAAATACATGAGGTGATGGATGTTTTAATTAACTAGATTGGGGGGATATTTTCATAATATATATAAATCAAATCACCATGGTGTGCACATTAAATATTTTAGAAATTTATAACTCCATTATACCTCAATAAAGCTGAAATAAAAAACCAAATAAAATAAGCTGTGTATAAAATAAACATGAGCATATTAAGGAAACAATCTTTATATTTTCATTTAAATTTAAAGTTTAAATCTAATTTTATATGTTTATTAACATGTTACATAAAGTATTAAAAATGTTTTTATTTTCATCTTCACATACAAAATATTTATGAAGTAACCATTAGACCATTAAGTTTAGAAAAAATACTTGGTTCATTTTGACACTATCACATGCTACATCTAAGCATCAAGGCAAAGCAAAATATTATCAGTGAACACACTATCTTATGAATAGTAGTCCTTAAATCAATGGAATTTATTATTAACAATAAAGTTATCACAGGATAATGATATATTGCAATTTAGTCATGTCATTAGTTGGGCTGAAGAAGAAAGATTATCTATATAATATTAATGCTAATGAAGTCCTAAAGATAATGGGGAAGTCCCCTAAGGATAGTTCAATTAAATCTATTCTTATAGTTTACACATTAATTATACTCCTGAGTGAGACTGTGAAAGTTTATTTTTACATTATTTCACCTACTAATTTCTAGGTTATAAATTATCTATGTAAATATTAGGAAAATATACCAACTTATATTTAAAAAAAACATAATTTCTCCTTTGTGTTCTTCTCAAATGCTACATAAATTCATTAATACTTGAACATAAAAATCCAAATATTTCATTACTTCACCATTTTTATTTTTACTAATTTTTGCTTTTTATGAGAAAAACAATCCTACAAATACAACACATATCAGTTACCTTACAGCAATCCCTTCTTTACTGTTTCCTGCAGCATCAAATGGAAATACCACATCTAATCTGACTCTAAACCTCAGCATACAAATTACATACTCAACTAATCCCATGAGCTTTTTCTAATCCAGTCAATTGCTCTGTAGCATTCTTTTCCCTAGTTTTAAATATATATGCTTTACATACATGAAGGATTCAGAGAACATTTTTTGTAACATTTCCATGAACAAAAGTTAACATTCTTCTTTTCTAATATAATATGACTAACAATAAGATAAAAATGTTACACAAAGCACGTACAAAAGGCTATTCGTACTCACACCATACCAGAAGAGATGGGCCCAGGTTGGACTGCCATATGACTGAAATGGCCATGGCAAGGAAGATATATATACATATACACATACACACACACACACACACACACACACACACACACATCTTCCATATATACACACATATACATATGCATATAAAACATCATATATACTTATATATGTATATATACACACATATCTGTTGTTGTGCACCAAAATAATGCTCTCAGACAGCAATCTGAGGGGTCATGCAGGGCTGCCTCTAGAAGGGAGAGTAGCTACAGCTGAATTCTGCACATAGCTTTTGTTGGTTTGTATCAGCAAAGCAAGGACAGATGTATCAAAGCATGAGGAGGGAATACAAAGAGACAGCAATTATCTTGAAGCTGGAAAGCAGGCCCGTACCCTCTCCTATGCATGGGCGCACAAGGAGGGAGTTATAGGACAAGGGAGGAATAGGATATCTGCGCTAGCAGTTTCCCAAGGCAGGAAGGGGAGTTGAGGGCTACTTTCTTTCACAGCTCTTTATCTTTATCCTTCCCCAGGAGATGATGGGATCCTGTTCCTACAGGGCCATTGTGTTCAACAGCCCGAGAACAGAAATGCTTCTTATGTTTCAGTTGCTCCCACAATCACTCCTTAGGACTTACAATACACTTTCTAGGAATACCCCACACATGTCTTTAAAATATATATACATATACAGATGTATATAAAACATTATATATATAGATAGATGTAAAAAAAGTCAAGTAAATATCAAAAGACACTGGCATTCTGGCTTTGTTGAATAACATCTTTCAAATAAAAGATATTTTGTAAACTGGTAAAGCAATTTTATTAGAGGTGCATAGGATATCTTCCTCCCGAAACACTTCAGAAATAATCCCCACCAAGAAAATTTCCCAGGACAGCCGTACTTAAGGCAAATGCAAAATTATAATCAGAAAGACCAAATCTGAGGCGATTGTATGATATTCCTATAAAAGGAACTAAAAATAAACAATTCATTTAACAGTACTTAGGCCCAAAATGAAATAATTCTTTGATATGAAATTGGATGTTACAAAATTAGAAGTAGGGTCAATTTGTAAACATGGCTTTTTAAAATTTTTTTATTTCATTTTTTTGAAGGGTGCCTGGGTGGCTTAGTCATTAAGCATCTGCCCTTGGCTCAGGTCCTGGGATTGAGCCCTGCATCCGGCTCCCTGCTGGGTGGGAAGCCTGCTTCTCCCTCTCTCACTCCCCCGTTTGTGTTCCCTTTCTAGTTGTGTTTCTCTCTGTCAAATAAATAAATACAATCTTAAAAAAGATTTTTATTTATTTGAGAGAGAGAGAAGGAGAAAGAGAGTGGGAGAGAGCATGAACCATGGGCAGTGAGAGGGAAAAGCAGGCTCCTTTCTGAGCAGGTAGCCTGATGCTGGGCTTGATCTTAGGATTCCTGGGCCATGACCTGAGCTGAAGGCAGAAGCTTAACCAACTGAGCCACACAGGTGCCCCTATAGATATGGCCTTAATACTTACTTGTTTAGATATTGGTCACATGATGAGAGCCCGGGTCTAGGAGGGGGGTCTTTTACTATGTGTGAAAAAGAAAATTGTTACATTGTGAGACACTCATAGAACCCTATCCTGTCAGTGGAAATAGAACAGTTTAAACTTATATTACCATAATGTTATGAGAGCTTTCCAAAATAAGTGCCAGTCTTATTTAGTAAAAGGTAAGTAGGAAGAAAAATACTACTATAACTCAAAACTTAGCAATAAGCATTCCTTCTGTACTTCCGGAGCTAACAGAAGATTGTGGCAGACATAATCCCCTCCCTTTGAGGGCAGGAGGAAACTGTGACTTAGTTATAACCAATAGGGTCTGACAAAGATAATGTGATAGTCACTACTATGAATATATTATCTTAGCTGACTAAGATGAGAATTTCCTGCTGGCCCTGAAGAAGTAACCTGCCACATGTGAGAGGTTAGGAGAAGGAACCACAGGGCATTGTTGAGGAGCCTCTAGATGCTGAGAGTGGCCTGGCTGACAGCCAGGGAGAAAACGGGGTGCCTCGTTCCATAATGGGAGGAAATGAGTTCTGCCAATAACCATCGCAGTTGGAAGGATATTCCCAAACTCCAGAAGAGAATGCAGCTTAGCCAACATGCAGACTGCAGCACTATGAGACGGTGACCTGAGATCCCAGTTAAGCTGTGCCTGGATTCTTGACCCTCAAGAAAACTGTGAGATATTAAATGGGTGCTGGTTTTAAGTCATTAAATTTGTTACAATTCAGTAGAGAATTAATACAAAGAAGTTGTATCCTGAGCTTTCTGGGCACACAATATGTATGAACATTATCTTGGTAGCAAAACTTGTGGAACATTTGTATTTATAGTAGTGAGCACAGTGACTGAGCAGTGACAGATGGTCATGAAAAAAAGTCACCTTTTGTCCAGCAAAAACAGAGGAATCTGGATTCTATAATAGATGTAGCAAGCATACAGCATCTAGGCAACCCTCAATTCATAATTGGATGAATACTGAATGGATAAATACTAAAACACTGATTTCTTCCCTTGGGGCTAATGTGTCAATGATAAGGGTGATAAAATAATTGTATTGTATTCTATTCTTAGAAAATGCCTTAAAAATTATATTATCTCTTTGGATGTTAAAAGAAGAAGAAAAAAACAAAGCCCCCTGGGTTTATACATGAGGAAAATGAGTCTTTAGTAAGTTAGGGGCTCGAGGCAACACCCAATAATATGGCAAAGCTACAGTGAAGCCCACACTCTTGCTCCAAGTAAGTGACTGACACGGCATCTCTTATCTGGTTAGCACCAGTGCATGTGGTTACGAATCAGAAGGGATGAGTTTGAGAGCAGCACATCCAGCCCTTCCTTTCCCTGTTCACTTGTAGAGAGGAGAGTGATGGGAGGTATTACAATTCGGCCACTAAAGGGAGAAACCATCAAGATGAAAGAAATGTGTTGGGAACTAGTAGTTCTCAGTCAAGACTGAGGAGAGGAAATGTTTCTGGCTTGGGCAGCCACAAATCATACTATACCATCTAACCAATAGCTTGGATTGATCACATTGGTTACTTGATGTGAGTTTTGTCTAATATACATTTTATTTTTCTACTGATACATAAATGTTTATGCTATCTTATACCTTTAACAAACATGACAAAGAAGAAATTGTTACCTTTTTACTATTAGTTTTAATCATTTTTGTATTTTTGCATTTGTATTATAAATATGAACTGCATCTGTCTCTGTTAAATGAGTATGTTACTGGATTAACACTTATAGCTTGGAAGAGTTGAGAAACTGATTAGGTAAGAGAAGTACTGGATTTGCTGAGTCACTTTAGACATAAAAATAAAATCCAGGTGTCCAGATTATTTTTGAACTACAGCCTAAACCTATTCTAATCAAAAAAATCAATTTGCTATTGGTGAAGAAAGTATTCAACAAAGTTCAACAGCTTCTATCTTCCAGTGCATATTAGGAGATACTTCCCACTAAAGAATTATCTATTATAGTTATTGTGGTTCTTATTATTACTCTGTTTAAAAAACTCTTAACATTACCTGAAAAGAACAGGAAGTGTTAGAGGCTGCTAGGTGACCAGTTATGAATATTCAAAAACATTCCTTTGAGATAGTGCTTTAAGCAAAAGAGAGGTGCTTTTCTTTATTTCCATCCAATTTTCTATTACATCAGATTTGTTGAACTTTTAACTCTCAAATGTCTCAAGATACATGACTTTGAACTAATGAATTGTTTGGTTTCTGTACCTTGTGCCGATTTTTTAATATTTTATATATTATTTTATTTTTCTCAAACTCTTTAGTATCACCTTCAGGGATAGAGGCAAATAGGAAATAACACTTCAAGAGTTTTTTCTATGTGTCTTCACTTTTTTTACATTAAAAAATTATTTCTACAACATTTTAAGAAAATTAACATATAATGTACTAAGTGTTTCAGGGGTAAAGGTCTGTGAATCATCACTCTTACACAATTCACAGCACTCACCATAGCACATACTCTCCCCAATGTCCATAACCCAGCCACCCTCTCTCTCCCCCCATGCCCTCACTCCCCAGCAACCCTCAGTTTGTTTCCTGAGATTAACAATCTCTTATGGTTTGTCTCCCTCCCCGGTCCCCATCTTGTTTCATTTTTCCCTTCCTTCCCCCCGTGACGCCCTGCCCTGCCTCTCAAATTCCTTATATCAGAGAGATCATATGATAATTGTCTTTCTCTGATTGACTTGCTTAACTTAGCATCAGTGCAGATGGAATGAGAGGGTATTTCTACAACTTCTTATGTCAGATACTCTCTATATCATCTGTGACAAAGAAGCTGAGACTAAGAAAATTTAGAAACTCGCCTATGTTGCCCAGGATGTAAAGAAGTTAAGATTCGAGCTCATTTTTTTTTTTCATGACTCTGACATCCTTGTTCTTTCTACATACTTTTGCTCATTACTCTAATTGTTAAGAAAATATTCTAGGAGACCAATATAAATCCTTACTACTTTAACTGAATCTCATTTCTTATTGCCCATTTATCCGAGGTCGATTCACATACATTTTTTATTTATACCCTTAAATTTCACATTAACATTATCATTTGTCCTCCTCTTCTCTAGGTTAAATATTTTGAATGTCTTTACCTTCTTCTTGTGGAATCAAACATTAATTCCTTTAATTTACTGAAGAGTGCATATAGAATAACGTGCTAACCAACTTCCCCTTAGAAGCAAAGCACTTCCTTAGCAGAAGCAGAACTGTGCAAGCAATATTTACCCTGACAGTTATCAGGAGAAGTCATGATGTTGATAGGGAACCAACCTGGACAAGAAACACTTGCTTTGTTAATGAGGAAATGAATGCAAGCTTTCATTAAAATTTACCAGGCAGTAGTTGTGAGTTTTAGAAGAGATTCAACCTTATCTGTATTTTATGTCTATAGGTTTTATTTAAAAAAAATTTTTTTTAAAGATTTTATTTATTTATTTGACAGAGAGAAACATAGCCAGAGAGGGAACACAAGCAGGGGGAGTGAGAGAGGGAGAAGCAGGCTTCCCCCCGAGCAGGGAGCCCGATGTGGGACTCAATCCCGGGTCTCCAGGATCATGACCTGAGCCGAAGGCAGTTGCTCAACTAACTGAGCCACCCAGGCGCCCCAGGTTTTATTTTTTTAAAGATTTATTTATTTAAGAGAGAGAGAGAGAGAGTGTGAGAGATAGAGAGAGAACATGCATGTGGGGGTGGGAGAGGGCAGAGGGAAAGGGAGAGAGAGACTACTCCAGCTGATTTCCCACTGAGCACAGAGCCCAACATAGGGCTTGATCCCAGGACCCTGAGATCATGACCTGAGCCGAAATCAATAGTCAGCCATTTAACCAACTGAACCTACCAGGGACCCCTATGTCTATTTTATTATTAAAACTATTTAAAACTATATTAGCTTATCCCTAAAAATAATGTGAGAGGCTTACAATGAGAAAAAGTATCACACATAACTGCACACTAACAATGAGAAATTGTATACAACACTGATAAATTGAATTCCATTAAAATATAAAACTTTTCCTTTAAAATAAACTGTAAAGAAAATAAAAACACAAGACATAGACTAGAAGAAAATATCTTCAGGTCATATACTTTACAAAGGACTTATATCCAAAATATAAAAAGAATTCTTCCAACTCAGTAAGAAGACAACCCAAATAAGTTAATGCCAAAGTATCTAAGCAGACATTTCACCATAGAAGACATATGCATTGCGTTGTCTTAAAATATGCTCATTACTATAAGTCATAACCATAAGTCATTAGGAAAATGCAAGCTAAAACAATGAGTTTTCATCCACACCCACCCCCAAAAGATAGCCATTATCACGTATTGGCTATGACATGGAGGAAGTGGAACCCTCAGGCATTACTGGCAAAAACGTATTTGTCAGTTTCCTAAATGGTTAAAAAGAAACTTACTACAGAACCCTACAATTCTACTTCTAGAAAAGCATTAAAAAAATCAAACACCCAAACTCAAACTTATATGCAAATATTTAAAAACTGGGAAAATTCAAAGGATAAAAAAATGTAGCCAAATAATGGACTACTACTTAGTAATAAAAAGAGCAATCTACCGATACATGTGACAAAATAGATAAGTTCAAAAATGTTGGTAAGTGAAGGAGTCAGACACCAAAACTGCACACTGAATGATTCAATTTATATGAAATTCCCAGAAAAAGCAAACTTAAGAGACTGAAAGTAAATCTCTCACCTGTGACTGGGAGAAGAGCGTTGAAGGTGGATTTGGCTAGCAGGCTCAAGGGAATTTTTTCTAATGACTGAAATGTTCTAACATAAGATTGTGGTGATAGTCACACAACTCCATATATTTACTAGAAGTAATTGATTTGTGCACTTACAATGTACATTGAGGATATATAAATTACACCTTATTAAAGTAATTTAAATAATAAAAAAGAGCTATCCATATATGATATTGCTACCAACTTAGAGCCAATGAGATGTTACACTTGTCTCCTCTTTCTAAAAGCTCATAAAGATGGTAGACTAACAAAGAATAGAAAATGAGCCACTATTTCCACTGAAGACACTGCTGTCTTTTGAACTTAAACATATTTAGTGTTCTTCCCTATTACACTTGCTAATTAGTCTTTCTAGCCTTGCAGATGTAGCCAGCCTGTTATGGAATTATACATAAGCAAATATCTTTTCTGAAATCAGAAGAATTTCTTTGGCTTGTTTGAAACAGCTGTGTTTCTGGAGCCATAAGATGGTTTGAAATCAAAAAGAAACAACTCATTTCTTGAGCATTACATTTTCTTTTCTTTTTTTTTTGCCCTGATCATTTCTATGAGAAGTGGAAATAACATTTGTTGACTGTATAGAAAGTATAGGATTTTGTGCTAAGTTCATTTGCAATTATGTGAAATACATAGAGCTGGTCTTATTTTACAGATAAGCAAATTCTCAAAATTTAAATAAGCAATAGAGTTGAACTCCAACTCAGGTCTTTCTGCTAAATTTCACTAGCGGGGCGCCTGGGTGGTTCAGTTGGTTAAACGACTACCTTCGGCTCGGGTCCGGATGAGTCCCGCATCGGGCTCCCTGCTCGGTGGGAAGCCTGCTTCTCCCTCTCTCACTCCCCCTGCTTGTGTTCCCGCTCTAGCTGTGTTTCTCTCTGTCAAATAAATAAATAAAATCTTTTTTTTTAATAAATAAAATCTTTAAAAAAAAATAAAATTCAGTAGGTAGTCTCTCCACTTTGCTGCCTTGTGTTTGGTTGAATAAAGGTTTTCCAAATCATTATATAGTCGTTGATCAGCACCTATAACTCTATTTTTGAAGTTTTCAGTTAATAGTCAAAAGATCTATTTTCTAAAAATTATGGATCATTTAAAATAAGAGTGTATTCATGTATTTCTCTCTGTGAACATCACAAAAGTATAAATAGTGGTACATAAGTATATGTGGGTACACAATTATACATAAACATGTATCAGTATGAACAATGATGTTTGGCTTCATCTTAATTATTTCTAAAATTCTATTGTAATAATTACTTAGATTTCAGATTTTACTACTGAATTACGAGTAAGCTGTAGATAAGAGTATGTGTGTGTTCATTCTATTACCCTAGCAATCAACACAATGTAAATCACACCAGGGGTGTTCAATAAATAAATATTAACAAATAATTAAAAATTATATCCAATATGATGTATAAAAATAGCTGCAAAATACATTTTATGTTGTAAAGTTTTTTATAGGAGGCAAAAAGATTTATATTTTCTTAATGTTGTCTATAAATAGCCTTAGAGTAATAGTTCTCAAAGATTTTGGTTTTAATGAGACATTTATACTCTTTAATATTAGTAGGGACCTCAAAGAGCTTTTGTTCATAAGGATTACAAGCCTGTATATTTTCTGTATCATAAATTAAAACTGAGAATTTAGAATACTTACTCCTGAATTTAAAATAAAATCATTTTGTGCTAAAGTAATTAATTTTTAACAAAATGACCATATTTTAAAAATAAAATACTTATGAGTGGTGTTATTTTAATATTTCAAATCCACTTAATATTGAGCTAAATGGAATACAGCTAAATGCACATATTTGCTCTGTGTACCATGTGTTCTGAAGGAACACATCATGTAAGCTCCGAAGAACTCTACTGTACATATTCACAAGAAAATGAGGGTGCAAAAGGCAAATGCTATCCTACCATTTACTATGAAAAATACTGTTGACTTTGTGGACCCCCTGTAAGAATCTTGGAAACCATGAGGGTCTCGTGCTCGAACTTTGGGAAACATGCAGGAGAAACAATTAAAAGAAAAAAAAAAAAACACAACCACACATTTCTGCTCCTGTCTTCTCTTTTGAAATTATTTCTGATTCCAAAAAATAAATTTTTTTCTTTTTTTGTGAGGTATACTTGTTTCACATAATTCTTATAAAATATTTTAATGCTACAACCTGTTAGGATGGTTTAATTTTTTAAAAAAAATTTATTTAATAATTTGAGAGCAAGAGAGAGAGCATGAGTGGAGGAGGGGCAGAGAGGGAGCCTAAGAAGCCAATGCCCAATGCCAATGCGGGGCTTGACCCTGGGATCATGACCTAAGTGGAAGGCAGAAACTTAACCGACTGAGCCACCCAGGCATCCCTGGAATGGTTTATTAAACTATCATAAAGATATGCAATTTTTCTACTTTCAATGGGTTTATTTAACCAAAATGAAAATGCAGTAATGACCATTTGGACCTTCTGTAAGGGAGGGCAGATATATTATATTTTATTCTTCACTCCTTCCTTACTTATATCCTCATCATGTTTGTAAGGGTATTTCAATTTTTGGTTAGATAACTTTTTCACTTCTGATGAAGCTCCACTGCTCATTATCTCTAAATATGAAAAATAAACAGGAACTTAATTTTTTTTATAATGGAAAATGTCATACATACAAAAAAGTAATGTAAGCTTGTAATAAATCCCAGTGTGATCAACCTTCCAACTCCAACCATTATCAAATCATGATCAATTTTTTTTCATCTATTCCTTCGCATTCTCCATACAACTAATTTTGAAAGAAATCGCAGACAAGATACTGTTTTATCCATAAATATTTTAGTATGTATCTCTAAAAAAAAAAACACAAAGAAACCAAAAAAACCCCTGTCCTTAACTTTTATTAAAAGTGATTTAATCATAATTTTATTAAATGTGATTTAATCATCAAAGTGATTTAATCATAGCCAAAAGACAAGAGTAAATCTCTAATATCACCAAAATGTTCAGTTAAGTGAAAAAAGGCTTTTGGTTGAGTGGCAAAGGACAGAGAGATCAGCCAGGAACACAAAGGCTCTGTGCCAGAGTTTGCTTGCCATTAGCTTAGACCGTCTAGACATTGTTTGCCAAAGAAGTCATTTCTCTCTCTAGCTTTACATATACATGTATCTGAATCACTTTGAGGGACTGAAGACTTATTTGAAAACAACATGAATTATTTCAAAACATTTAATTTACTAGAGATCATGCTACCCAAGGACACATGGAAAATATATTCAGTAGTAATCTATGCAGGGGAATATAATGGGAAAAATATCTTTATTTTTATATTAGGTAAATATCAAAAGAAAAAGGGGCATGCAGAAAGATGATACATTACCCCACTAGTAAACATATTATTCAAAACAATGATTCTTGTTTCTCATTTTGGAAAATCTATATACAAAGAAATTGAATTTAGTCTTCAGGCTAGGATATTTAAAATGAGATAGCAATAGCTTTTATTTCTGTCTTTCCTGTATTTTAAAATTTTCTTAATAAAAGAAAACAAATTAAAATGAGTTTAAAAGAAAAGTAAGAAGTTTGAGTGAATGACTAACACAGTATAAAAGCAATAATACAATTATTAGATAGATACATTGATATAGAGTTCTGATGATTTAGTAAGACTTCTGTTGTTTGCACTAAAAAAAACCCGGCCTTGCTGGAAAGTACTATGTTGATTTGCTTTATGAGCTAGAGAGAACTGAAATAGTTTGTAGAAGTAATTATTCCATAGTGTTATTCCATTGTGATTATTCCAACCCATAGAGCCCATGGATTTTTAAGATTCACCCCTGGAATTTTCATAAGTGCTTAAAATACAGTGTGTATGCAATGAAACTATGAAAATTTAAATTAACTGTCTCTCGTCGGAGAAAAATTACCCAATCTTAAAAGGAAAACAATATTAGACTCCTAAACAATTCATTCTCTATGAAAATAAGGAGGAAAATTGCTCACAGCAGAACCTGTTACACATCTTCATGCTCCACGGTCTAAAATATGCAAAGAACAAGAGCACGTAAACTGAAAAAATACCTACTTTCGTCCTTTGTTATAGCAGTTCTTGAAGGGAAAAAGAAACCCTCCAACATATATACCATGTTAGATATATCGCCTATACATATGTTCATATATATATATATATATACACATAAGACGTATATATTTATGAATATTTTCTGTTGATGTAGTGTTTATAAACACAAGGAATATACTTCAGTAAGAATACAGGTACTATTTATACTTATAATATAAGTTGAATGTATATTTTGTCTCAAAGATCTAAATAAAAAATTTAAATTTATAATTTAAAAATTCCATTATCTTTTAAAAGCATCAAGGTCATGAAACACAAAAACTGTGAAACTATCAGATTGGTGACTAAGGAGGGATGACGACTAAATGCAATATGAAATCCGGTTTGGATCTTGGACCAGGAAAAAAAAATAGAATTTAGTGGGTAAGTGGGGAAATTAAAACTCTAGATAAGGCTTGTAGATGTGTGTGGGTGTGTTTTAAAGATTTTACTTTTAAGTAATCTCTACACCCAATGTGGGGCTTGAACCTACAACCCCGAGATCAAGAGTTGCATGTTCTACTGACTGAGCCAGCCAGGCACCCCAAGGCTTGTAGATGTTTTAATAGT
This sequence comes from Spilogale gracilis, assembly GCA_004023965.1. Lineage (NCBI taxonomy): Eukaryota > Metazoa > Chordata > Mammalia > Carnivora > Mephitidae > Spilogale > Spilogale gracilis. The sequence continues at coordinate 168,561 of PITA01001100.1, forward strand.
ACCATACTCATTAGTATTGACTTCCGGTTTTGATCATCTTATTGTTATTAGACAGATATTAACATTAGGGAAACAGAGTAAAGGATGGGCAGAAGAACGAACTGACTGTATTATTTTCTGGGAATCCAGAATTTTCTAGGTATCTAAAGTTTTTTTCAAAATAAAAAGCTTTAAAAACCTGCCATACATTTTGGCTCACATAAGAACATGAACAAGAAAACAAACAAAAACTCAGCATAATAATGTTCAAATTGAGAAGGTACAGGGGGTTTATTTCCTTTTTGGGGGGAGTTATTTCTTAGAAGAATCAGAGATCTCTACTTCCTGTTTAAGGAAGTTTTACAGTTTTCTTTCTTTTTAAAGATTTTATTTATTTATTTGACAGAGAGAGAGATCACAAGTAGGCAGAGAGGCAGGCAGAGAGAGAGGAGGAAGCAGGCTCCCTGCTGAGCAGAGAGCTGGATGTGGGCCTCTATCCCAGGACCCTGAGATCATGACCTGAACTGAAGGCAGAGGCACTAACCCACTGAGCCACCTAGGCGCCCAGGTTTTATAGTTCTAAAACCAGTGGCCATATTGGTCAGAGCAATAATTAGGAAGTATTATAATGCTGTGTATGTTTTAAAAAATGCAATTAAGGAAAAAATGATTTAAATGTGTATCACTTAGTAATTTGTCATATTAATGACATGTCCTTATAATCTTTTATTTTCAAATGTATAGCCTGCTTATTTTTTGAAATCCTCTAAAACACAGTTTTTGATGTAAAAAGTGGTATTTTCTAAAACTTGATGTCATCTAAACTGAAATCCAAATACATATTCCACTCTGATATTAAAATGAAAAGTAGATTATTTGGTTTACTTTACCTGAAACTGTGTGATCCTTCGAGTCTCTCGTTATTTTAATCCTTGCATGAGGAAAGATGTAGTGCACAGTCTTCCCATTCATCTGTATAATCTGAGATATACATATGATTAGGTGAACAATTAATGTTTAAAGACACTTAAAACACAATATAGATTTAGATTTTTTTTTAAGTGCATTGATTCAATCAATAACAAAAAATATTCCCAGATTCTCAAATGATCACAATTTAAGCATCTTACATTATATAGTATTATTGGTTTCTGAGTCCATTGTGATCTTCACATTTATAACCAATTACTCTTGCAAATTGATCTTCTGTGTTTGGGAAAATGATAGGCACACTTAACAGTTCTAAAGGATGTTTGTACTTTTAGTAGTACATAGACAACAGTGGTAGTGGTAGACAATGTATGCGAAGACAAGTGAGTCTCTGATTTTGCTCTGGGCAGCCTAGAAATGGAAAAGTATTTTTAATTTTCAGCAATTAAGTGGTACTAGATGAGAAAAGGCAGGAAAAAATCCTCATACTATACATCTTTATCACTCTGATAGGACTGCTTTATATTTGTGTTGCTTTGATTTTATTGTGGGGTTATGCTTTGCTATGCATATCTAGCAGAAGTGTCAATGTCCATTGGATGCTGAGGCTATTCTACATAAAGAAAGCCTTTGTTCATTCTAATTCTTTCTAAGGCCTTCCTTTTTTTCAAAACTGTGTTACTGATGGAGTTATTTCTCATTTACTGTTGACATTCATTCTGGTAGATATCAACACTGAAAGCTATTGTCGAAAGTCTGTGATTCCAATTCTCATTATTAAGATTTGAATAGGAGAATACCAGAGATTGCATTATCTCTGTTTCCCCCTGGCAAAATAAGACTTCTGAAACAAAGGAAATTAGTGAATGCAAGCTTGTGTTTTGTACTTTATGGTACTTTGCTCTTAAATGAGATTTGTGAAATAACAGGAGATAAAAATAGCAAAATATTTAGTCATATCTATGTTGGGGATTTTATTAGTATAAAATGTCCCATCACCTTAGAAAAATTTGACAATTACAAACAAAATAAAGTTTATTAAAGATACATGCAATATTACCTATTTCAGTATATGTTTAGGAAGTAAGAGTACTAAACCAAAATATTAAAAAGAAGTTAGAACCCAAGAGATACTGATTTGTGATTCCTTGAATACCTGTGTGGTTTTAATGTGTAAATCCACCCATAAGACTGTTAAGAGTTCTACGTATGAGAAGTAAAATATGTATTGAAAAATGCAAGCTTAAATTACAGGCTGTAGCTTTTCTTCTCTTCAGGAAAGAATAAGCTTAATCAGGTTTCTGATGAACAGAAAATACTCCCCACACAACAGTAGAATCCTGTTGAGTCCAGGGATATTTTCTGAACTCCTCAAAGTGGAACTAAAATGTTGTTTCCAAGATTATGAATAAATTATGGGCAGTATAATCAGTTCATCTAGATAATTTGTACCACTACAATTTTGTAAGCGCCCAAAACCCTTACTCATTTATATTCATGGCAAGAGGAATGTAGACATTTTCCCTTGATTCTCCCTGTCTTGTTTCATCTGTGTTGGTATCTGTCTACCTCTGGCTACTTTTTTCTTCCAATTTCTCTCCTCTGCCTTTCTTACCTTAATCTTTTCTCCTATTTCCTTTCTTCCACTTTTATTCCTTCCTCCCCTAATCTGCATTTAAAGACCTTAATTTTTTTTTTTTTACTGAAATTTAAACCATGTTCATTGAAAATGCTACAACTATTAGATATAACTGAACTTTCCTTTGGTACTGTAGATAGCTAATTAAAATTGGTACTATTTCATTTTAAATATCTTTAACTTCATGTTTTATTTGACAACAATCTTAAAAAGTCACTGTTTTCCACTTGGTCACCAATAAAGTAAGGAAATGCATTTTCATTATGCTATTCTTCCCAGTTCCTAGACTAGGGAGAAGGTGATGTAAACTTAAGTGCAACTGTTCCCCAGTCTAGGAGAGCCACAAGATTTTCCCAATTTTACAGCAGAGTTTTATCAGCTAGCCATTATCCCCTTCTAATTTGTACCCATAATGATGTCGGTAGAAGGAATGGTAGCATCTTTATTTCCATACAATGTTCCTTTCAGAACATCTCATAGCACCTCCTGTAATTTCAGAGACTGTCTACAGCTAGCATCACGAGCTCACTTAATAAATAAAAAACATTAAACTGTCATAATTGCAATCAAAGTGACCAAAAATCTGTAGAAGGCAGTGCTATCTGTCTTCCATGTATGAATTAGTTTGATCTTAGTTTTTTCCTAAGCACTACAGGTGAATGTTCAAAGAGTTCTCCAGCAGGGTTCCAGGGTTGGTGTTTCTTCTGCCAAAAGAGTAGGAACAAGGGGAGGACTGATGCAAAGTAGTGCCTACCCCATTCCCCTATCCATGCGATCTCTGATAGTATTGTCTTTTTGTGATTCTGTGCTGAAACAGCTGTCGACTTTATGCCTCCCTACAAATATTTTCATGAAAAATTGAGCCTTCATACTTATGGAATAATAACCCTTGTGTTAACATACCTTTTATTTAAATGGACATCCATCCTTTTTCCATTCCTAAACACAATGCAAGCTAGATGCAGGGGAGAGAGTGTCCTTCCTGTGTTCCATGTACTGTGCTAAGCACTGTATAGGACGATGGTGGATGGAGGGGCTCATAGCCTTTAAGATAAAGCATGCAATGCTACTGAAGCACAAAGGAAGAATACTTACTCCAATGTGGGGGGAGGTGGTGGTGGTAGTATGAGAGAAAGTTTCTTGTATTATGGGGCACACACATGCAGACCTAACTGATGAGTAGAGTAGCCGAGATGAGAGAAGAGTGTTCAGGGAAAGAGAAGAAGACATCCAAAGGCCCAGAAGAGAGAGGGAGAATGCCTCTCTCAGAGGAGCTTAATGTACCTCAATATTGCAGATGCATGAAGACTGAAGTAGGCATGGGCTTTAGTGCAGAATGTGGAGGCGTTCAGTAGTAGTCAAGAAATGTTGACTTTTATAATTACCCTGTGAGGGCTATTAGTCCTATTTACAGATGAAGTGATGAAGCAAATTCATATCTCTTTCCTTTCAATTAGATATATTTACCCATATATATGTGTGTATATATATATATTTATAATATATATTCAAATGTATATATTCAAATAATGATTTTGATTCTAATAAAAACTCAGAAAAAAATTTCTATGTTTCTCTTGTATTTTTATATAAGTTGTTTTAAAGCAGATAAGATCATGCTTGCATTAATCAACTGGGTTTTATTACTTTTCCCTCCAGGGCATTTTATGAGTATAAATTCTTGTTATGTATAAGTTTCCAAATAAAAGCATCCGGGTTTATTAGTGCCAAGAGTTCAGTATTTTTATGATTAGAGATGAAACAAGTGCATAAAATGAGAACACTATTTTCTATTCTGTCTAGACCAAAACATAGTTATGATGAGTTAACGACAAAAACAGTACCCGAAGATAAATATTAATGCAAAAAACCCCCACAAATTTTAAGCTTTATGTAAAAGTAATCAAAAAGTATGTCATATTTTATGTAGCATGATTAGAAAAAGTATACAGAAAAACAAAGAAATTATTGTCACAAAAGTTAGCATATTTGTTACTTTTTTAAGGAGGTTGGGGATTACCATCTGGAGAGGGCACACAGTGGTTGTCTGGGGCAAGCATATTCCCTTGGTCTGTGTGTTGGTTATATGGTTGTTCACATCACAACTAGTTTATAATTCTTACTATTTGCAGTTTTGGTAACTGCATGTGTAGTTTTTTGTCTGTATGTTAGACATCAAAATAAAAAATGTATAAAGCTTAAAATGTAAAAAATAACTTTTAATAAGAAATTACACATTACTTTATTACCTATAAATAATTCTAACAAGGATCCTCACACTTTCTACTTTATAAAAAATAGCAGGAAACTCATGAAATGATTCTTACATATATTCTGCTTAATTTTGGCATTAATTTTGGCTCTATATTTTGTTTAAATACAATGTATTATATCCTCAGTGGATTAAAATCATAAATCTGCAGAGGTTTGTAACAGAAAATTAGAATAAAAAATTCCATTAAGTAATTAATGTTTCATTTATATACAAAGAATTCCAGAAAATATTTTCTGAGGTGGACACAAATTGCTAAAACGTATCCTTCAAGAATACTGTTTGAATAAATTAGTTGGATAAGACGATTCTAAATATCCATGAAAATAGTAACATCTTAAAATAAATGAACAGGAGTTATTTTCTAGCTCTCCAGTTTATAGATTTCATCTTATTAAGATTTCTTTTTTTTTTTTAAGATTTTATTTATTTGACAGAGAGAAACACAGACAGAGAGGGAACACAAGCAGGGCGAGTGAGAGAGGGAGAAGCAGGCTTCCCGCCCGGCAGGGACCCCGATGTGGGACTTGATCCCGGGTCTCCGGGATCATGACCTAAGCCGAAGGCAGTTGCTTAACCAACTGAGCCACCCAGGGGCCCCCTTATTAAGATTTCTTTAAAGGATTTGTGCTTCCATTGACTTAATATAGGTATGTGGAAAATAATAAACTTCAAAGAAACAAAGGAGCAGGTAAGATAAAAAGCAAGTCAAATATACAAAGATTCTTATAGTAAAATATATTCAAGGAAGCTATTTTCAACTGACAGCTTTATTATTCTAGTAATTATAGATAAAAAGAGGTAAATTTACATTTTGTAAACATGTTCAGAATGATTTTATTAATTTTCCTTGCTCATCAAGCTGATCTAATTGATGAGACTGAACTACAGCTATAAATACAATTTTAATAATAACAAGGTAATTTAAGAAAAGTTTAATTCAATTGTCTGATACATTTAAATGAAGTACAAAGAAATGGAAGTATACGGACATGTTCATAGAGGTAAACAGCCCTAAACCAAAATTTTTATCAAAAAATATTTATTTATTTTCATCATAAGTGTATCCCTTAATCTCCATCACCTAAATGACCCATCCACCCCATGTTTACCAGAGGGGAGATGGGTGGAGGATGGGGCTAAACTATAATCTTATTAATGATATCAAACATTAAAAAGAATATTTATAATATATAGAAAAGAATTCTATATATTTCTAGAAAATATGATAGCATATATAAAACCACTACAGAACAAAATTTTGAGATGAAGAAATTTTTTTAAAAGATTTATTTATTAAGAGAAAGAGAGAAAGAGAAAAAGACAGAGTGGGGGAGGGGCAGAAGGCGAAGGAGAATCCTGGAGCAGACTCCTCACTGAGACTGGAGTGTGATGTGGGGCTCCATCCCAGGACCCTAAGATCGTGACCTGAGCCAAAGTCAAGTTTGCCCTTTAACTGACTGAGCCACCCAGGTCCTCCTGAGATAAAGAAATTCTATTTAACAGCTAGAAATTTGTCCATGAAAACTGAAATTCCTGTGGAAGAAATCAAATTTGAGTATAGATATATCTTTTCAATGGTACTTACATGTATGAAGAAAGTCATCTCTTGTACACTTTAATGTGACAAATATTGAAGCAAATTAGTTAATTCATATGGTTTACCTTTGTTTTTCAAAATGGAGTTGCTTCTATATCAGAGACTCAGTATTCAGACAAGATTATTTAGTAATTAATGTATATGAAATAACTCAACTCTCTCTTCTATGGGTATTTTAATGAATGTGGATACACAGCTTACAAAAATCCAATCTCTTAAGGCAACTGGATTTAGGCCATGGCTTACCAGAGGAATCTCCCTCAATATATCCTACTGATGATCTCCTATGTGTCTTTCAAATTCAAACATCACCTAATTTGCTCTAAAATGAATATGACCATGAATTTTGATATCACATTTATCTGTGAAATTTCTAAGTTTTAGTTTTACCTCTAAATAGATATTAACCTGGGAGGCTCAGTCAGTTGAGCATCTGACTTGATTTCAGCTCAGGTCGTGATCTCAGGGTTGTGACATGGAGCCCTGAATGAGGCCCCATGATCAGCTGGGAGTCTGCTTGAGATTCTCTCTCTCCCTCTCCCTGCTCCACCGTCCTCAACCCTTCTGTGCTCACACATGTACACATGCTCTCTCTCTAAAATAAATAAATCTTAAAAAAACACATAAACAGATATTAGTTAATAGTATCTAGTTTGAGTTTTTATAAAATCTAAATATAAATATAAAAACATGTCCATATGATAGACTAAAATATAAGTTCCCTCTTTCCCAAAGTGAAGCCTTCCCTATCCTCAGGTGACTTGGTCACCCCCTTAGTTGCTATTTCTTAACATCCAAACACACTTATTGGAAAGCAGTGAAATTACCCTTACCAATTTCATCCAATATTCTGTAAGGTCTTTAGGAGCTACATGTTTTGTCCTTGCATAACACTGCTGGGTATGTTGTACAAACATAACTCTTGTTTTTGTTAGAATGAATCACTTAAATTGCCCAGAAGCAGCAACACAGCTATGCTGCAATGTTGATAGCCAGGGATGATTCAGTAAGGTACTCAGTACTTTAAGATACTGAAATTTTTTTTATGAACGTGATTGATAAAAGTCCCATGCATTTTAGGATAATTAAGACCATTCTAGGATGACTGATTGACCGATTGACTGATTAAGGGATTGGGTGACTTTTTTGTGGCAGTGGGGGATAAATCTAAAAGAGATTTCTCAATATAGCACTTACTTGCTCTTGATGTTGACTAACTGGTCTAGAGTGGACCAATCTTTCTGGCAGTTTGCGATCCGGACCATGTCCATTTTCCAAACGAGACTCCCTGGGTTTGTCAAACCAATCTGTCTCTTCACGACGCAGATGATAGGCTTTGGAGACCAAGGAAATATCAAACATTGCAACCACAACTAATATAGATGATAGAGGACAGCAGAGGTTCCGAAGTGCCAACATGCTCCAGGCTTGTGAACCATTCATGCATTTCAAATACAACTCCCAAGAGGATGAGAAAAATCATTTCCAATACCATGATAAAAATGTTGTACCATGGAAAAACTTAGAAGAAAATAATGTACACACCTGTTCAACCTCACAGAGCAAAATAAAAACAAAATTAAATTTTAAATGAGAAGAAATTTAGATAGTAACTGAATAAATGAACAAGTGAATATTCCTCAGACGTCATTCTATTCAACCTCAACCCTTTAGTTCCTACCTCTTCCTCTCTCCCCACTACCTACAACTCACCACTAAAATCTAAGGAAAATGTCTTCCTTTAGTACGGAAAAGTCTGTCACTTTCCCACTATCCTAACAATCACTACTAACATGTGGCTGCTGGCTTTGAACATCAAGTGAGTATTTTTGAAAACATGACATTTCTTTGACATTTGATAAATAAATGAAAACATTTATCCCAGTCATTATTGCAAAGAACATGTGTGCCATACTCACCTGGAGGCCTACTATTAAAATATATTTAGAATATTTTATTAAAATTAAACAATTATTTTCCATGTGGCTGCGGATTTAGGAATTAGGTTGAAGAGTTGACTGCTTTTTATATTTATAAGGTGATAGAACTTGACATCTTAAAACACTTTTTTGAAAATGCAACCATATTTAAGTACATAATTATTTAAAATGATTCCTCCCATTCAGTTCTTAGTATTTCCAAGGTTTTTTTTAAGCTATTATTTAGTGATCAAAAAATCCCACTTTATTTAATATATACAATTTGACTTCATATAAAGTTTTATTCTTTGCAAAAGGATACCTGATTTGTAAAAAGCATCTCTGGAAATACACTCTTGCTTTCTAAACGGCAGATGGAGCACCCCTTCTCAATTTCTTATCCTGAAAGATTTGTTGATGGTGCTATCAATTTAGGCTTCCTGGAAATCCTAGTATCTACAACACCATACTTCTGAGTTCTTCACACTCATCATAGTTTTCTTTGTCTGTCTATATCCTTGATTGTCTTCTCTTCTAAAACATCCTAACACATTTTTTTCCCAGGCCATTTCCAGTATATCTTTGCTGGTAGGACTGATAAACCCATAGCATATACACCACTACTCACCTCCATAACTCCTGTGATCTTGGTCCTGTGGTCATCTCCTGTGATTAACCACAGCATTTCTCCCCAATAAATATGATGATAGATGATGTGTCATAATTTAGTCATTCTTCAATATGAGGAGATGCAATGTTACATACCTGGTTTGTGACTGTATGTGCTCTTATCTGATCTCTAATAGGAGATTCTAAGCTGTTTGAGGATAAGGCTCAGATCTTCTTTTTTTCCCCTCTCCCTCAACACTAAAAACAATGACTTGAAAATGCCATAACATTCAACAAATGTTTGGGTGATGAATGAAACAGAAAAAAATTAAGCATCAACTAGAGAAAGAAGTTAAATGCCCTAATTATGAAATACATTTAAAAAAATATTGTTGTCCCTTGAATTTTAATATTTATACAATCTTGACTCACAATCTTTTTGACAATATATTATGGTTTTTCATAGTTTTAAGTTAGCACTAAAAAACTAAACTAATGAAAAAATATTTAATGTAATAGAAATTTGATAAGTAAATACCAAACAAATCAATAATGTAATCACTGGCCTCTTAAAAACTTACTAGATTATCCCAACCATAGGAATACTATCTTATTTTACTTCACACATTCTTATTATTTATTTCTCATGACAAAAATAATCTATACTTATTTTAATAAATGCATACCTTGGATTATGTAGTGCATGATATCACTTGAATATAAAACTTTGCTATTTGCATTTGAAACACAATCCTTTAAATCATGTTTTCTTGTCTATGTCTACACAAATAAAGCAGAATCTAAACCCAACCCAAATTTTGTCAATTTGTTTCTGATTACATACTTCGATTGTCCATTATTTCTTACAATATATTCAATATGTAACTAAATTAGGATGCCTGTCATGCTTTGCATAAGAGTTTACAGATCAATCAAGTGCAACCAGAGTGAATGAATCTACTTTTACATTGTATTCTGTCTTCATAATTTAGAGCAAATCGGATATAAATATTAGTTATTTATAACTACAACTGTCTGATCTTCCATGGTAGATCTGTACTTCAAAAATTGAATTTTAAAAAATTTTTCAGAGTAATTTAAATAATTTCCTGGAGTTTAACATCTCCTTGTTTTAAACTAATGATATTTTCTTGAAATCTTAAACGTGAAACAAAAGTAAGCTATTTTCAGGTATAGCATTAGCCAAAGTTACAGGAATAGCACAATTCTATTCAGTATCAAATACTGGTTGAAAACCTTTTTTAAAAGAGACTATATTGCTGCCTTTTTTTTTTCTTGGCTTGGAGTATATTTCAAAAGAATATTTTCAACAAAATATTTGTGTTTATAGAAATAAATATAACTTGATTGTTTTTACTTTAGCTTTCCTCCAAATCTTCTCCAAAAAAGGGCTTCCTACTTTGTATTTAAACAGCCAGGCATGAACATCAAATTGTGGACTTAAAGCTGATGGCCATAAATACCAAGCTATGTAAATCATGCTTAACCAGATTTTACCTCAAGTGAACTACTTCAAAATTAACTAAAGTCATACAGAATACCTCTGAAAGATATTCTAAGCATCTATAAATCAGAGTTTAACTGAATTCAGAGAAAGCACACAACAAATGAAGGCAGGTAAATTTAGTACATGATTTCACTTGAATATAAAGTGAAATATAAAAAATATAAAACATAAAAATATAAAAATATAAAAAATATATTTCTCTACTCAATACTAAATAGCCTGTTGGAATGTTACACTTCTCAGAGTGATCTTTGTATCAGTGAATTACAAATATAGTATTTATTTGGTAAAAGTTTACTAAAAGTTTTCTTTGAATTGCATTAGTTTACAAATAAGTTATATAATTAGGAAAAGTATTTTCTACTTTTTCTTTTAATTACCCAAGGAATCCCAAGATTTCAAAAGAAAAAGAGGCCATTGCTTTACCAGAAGAAAAGTAATATGTTCATGTGATTTAAAAGCAAAAAAAAAGTAACATTTTAAATCATACAACTTTTAAAGATAATCACTACAGTTCACACACATAATATTACATATATAATTCAATTTGCTATACAACTTGTTCTTTGTCTAATTCTGTATCTATATGTTCTTTATGACTAAATTTCATATCTGGTTAAGTTTTAAACATGTTTCAGTTTAATTGTGTAACTTCATCTCAATTTTACTTTATTTCTTTGGTATCATCTTTATATGTTTCATAATTTTGTATGCTGCATGACATCTCATCATCTACTTTATGAAAACAATGTTTCTCAGACAGTCCTTAATTATTAGGAATATACATTATCTAAGCATATCAATGAGAATTAAAGTATTTGGTTATTCTTACATGGTAGTATGTAAATAAATACCACATTTTGAAATATCTAGAAAAATTTAAATGTCCAGGACCATGTTGATAAAACATCCATGATGAATAACTGAACTTATCAAATTCTTTCAAATATATGCTCCATGTACACACACAGCCTTAAGTGTTTAGTTACACCGCAAACCTGTTAAAGTTTTTGTTTTATTTTACTGATATGATTATTGAAGAATCTTTTTATTCCTCTGTAGCAATTGTTTTATATGCATAAAATGTGTGTAAAGTGTGGATTGTGAAAAAAGTAAAGAAAAACACTGTTACAACATAATATCATAACTCTTGTTTAACTAGAGAGATTCAAACATTGACTAAATAAAAAATATACAAATAGAGTGTTTTATTAGTTGAATAATTATCAATAAAAATGGTCAATCCAATAGCCTGCAGAGAAGAAAATAAATCAGAAAGGAATTAATCTGTTGGGATTTCTCTAAGAAAAGGAATCTGTCTACTTTTGAATCCAGTGACTTATTTTAATCCTATTCAAATCCAGATATGAACTTCTAAAATTGTATTAGTGTGTAGGTATAGAAGTAGAAGGAAAATACTTTTCATGAACACATATTTTCCTGCGAATCCTCAGGGAAAATGTCAGATTTAAAAGGGGGTGTGTGTTTATGTGAGTTTAGGGCTCTACAGTCTTCCAAGGCATGAAGTAATATTTTAATTCAATGAGAAATATTTTATTTCCAGGACTCAAACCACATCTACATTCAAATGTAAACCACTAAGGGAGGGAAAAAAGAGGACCAAAAGTCATGAGTGCTCCTGGCCTGGAAAGGACTCTCTATATAAACACTTTACCTCCCCTCCCTTGCCTTCACAGTTATATTTAGAGTAGATGATTTTCTAAGATCCTATTGTTCTAAGTGATTACACAAAAACAATGAAATTATCATAAGCTAAGCTAGTTTTTAGGTTAAGGTGTATACTTACCTTAAATCTTTATTCAAAGAAAAACTAGCAAAATAATTTAGGATAAAAAAATGGGATGGTGCCAAAAGTGTAGGAAAAGCCTAACTGGGTACACCAACCAGGAGGGCTTCGGCTTGCCAAACTCACAAAAGTAGTGAGTAAATTTTTGACTCTAAATCTAAAGAATGTTTCCTGTGTACTGCTATGATTATTTTTTTCTTGATATATTTAGTGCTAAGCTTTCTAGTATACAAAGCAAAATGCACAAACTTGTCAATATGGTATTCATGAGAGAAATAAAAATATTAATCTTTTATTTAAGGAGAATTATAAAATTCTACATTACACTAGTATCAGGGATTTAGCCAAAGATTCTCAAAAAGAGAACATTCTCTGAATTAATGAACAATGATACCACAAAAATAACAAATTATTTTCTATTACAAAGTCTAGCAGAAGAGTACTTAATGGCTCTAAAGATTAATAATTTCACAAACTGAAACTGACAAATATATTTAGAAATGCATTTTTAAAAAATAAAAGGAACACACAATGAAAAACTTTCCAACTATGGATTTAAAGGATGACCATATTTTATTGACACAATTACTTGATAATGGTTTTAGAAAAGTGGACACCAAACAAATCAAGCAAACAATCAAGAAAACAACAATAAAATAATAAACTAAAAGGAAATGAAGAAAAGCATGCTAGGAAATCTATACACAATATCAAATTTCCATTTACAAGAAATAAAATTGAAGTAAACATGCAAAAGACGCACTAAGAAAAGTAGAATACATCCTTGGAGAAGGAAAATTAAACATGCAGAAAAATAAGAGTTTGAGTTTTGAGAGTAACAAGGTAGTTTGAGGCCCGATTTACCTTCACTGTCTGACATGGCATGTTGGAAGTCATCCATGATGAATGCTATGTCACGGTCATAGCCTCGAGTCCGTGATTCTTCTCTCATGTGTTGTTGGACTTCAGGCAATGAGTGACTTGACCCAAACTGATCCCTGGTGTCTGCAGATATTGGTGGGAGGGGTCCAGCTGCAGCCCTGGCCATTCCCATTGGCTGGCCAACAGGACTGAGTGGACTTTCTTCTTCAGAATTTTGGGCCACAATTGGTATTCTTCCTCTACTCTGGCTAATTGGTAAACTGGTTGGCTTAGTTCTGCCAGAAGGTGATGCATGACCAAAGGAAACATCTAGAGCTTCAGCCTCTTGCGCTTTCAGTCTTAAGGAAGAGCTAGAAGAATCTCTTTTAATCGATAAGTCAAGGCCATACACAGAAGAAGGTCTGGAAGAAGGTCTGGACCTGCTGCCACTACTGTATGGCTTATCAGCTTCATCCTGCAAAGCTGACCTTAGGGTATTTCCTAATGTGCCCAGCCCTGTGCCAAGAGATGACCCCATAAATTTCTGTTGGTCTGTAATATTTTTTCTGAGACCAAAAGTGATGTCATCTTGAAGAAGCCTTGCTCTGGAAGAAATGCCACCAATAGATGAAGTGCTAGAAGTCATATAACTTGAGTAATCAGGTTCAAGATCTCTACTTTCTTGAATGGGTGAAAATTTTGACATTTTAGGATCGATTAGTGATTTCTTATGCTTTGATTGTTTTTGATAAAGTATGGCTGCTGGTAGTTGTTTCGCTGCTTGTTTCTCAAGTGTGAGTCTACTAATGCTGTACTTTTCAGATTTTGGAAAATGTCTATAGCCCGTATCAGCATGGTAATAATGGGAAAGACCAGCAAGGTGATCTAAGCTCTCTGCTCCTCTGCGGAATTCTTGCTTAATCTGATGTTTCAGAAGCTTTAACTCATAGGGATCTTCCATGGGATCTTCCTCTGCTTTCACATAACTGTGCAATCTTGAAGAAGTCTGTAAAGGTGCTAGGAAATCTGTCACTTCTTGAGACCTACGTGTTTCCGTGGATCGAAGGAGACGATCTGTTTTTGATAGATCCTTTTCATGAAGGCTAAACGCAGTGCTTAATGCTGCTGTTCCTTTGGTAATCTCTCCAATGTCATCAATTAGGACATAATTTCGTGAAGTGTGATGGTCAATATCTGCATAGAAGGAATCTGCAGATATACTTGATATTGGACTGCTTGCCATGCTACTTCTTTCCTCCAATCCTATTCTCAAGTCTAAGCTATTATACTTACTCCCAAGATGAGAAACAGCGTAAGTATTATCTGTAGAAACAGGTGCTATCATCAGGGGTTGGTTGCGAATCACCTCATAATTTGAAGTTATTTTGGGCTCCAAATATAATGTAGTTTGCCGTGGCTTTTGTTGTATTACCATCATCTGTGATGGTAACTGGTAAGAAGGTTGTGGGGTTGGTGTAGGTTGAGCTTGAGGTGTGAAGGACATTGTTGCCACAGCCTGAAATGTTGGTTGAGTCTGATAAGGTGAAACTTGCTGATGGTACAAAGTCTGCTGCTGAAAATGGGACTGTTGTGTGTATGGGGTGGGTGCTTGGGTAGGAAGAGCAGGGGAAGAATATTGGTATTGTGTATAAGGACTTGTAGGAGGAACTAGTTGAGATTCTGTTTGGGTTTGTGGGGGTATAAACTGGCTGAATTCAGTTTGGGGAGCAGTTCTCGGTCGCTCTATGCCATGCTGACTTTCTATGCGGGTTGGTCGGGTGCTGCTCACTTCACTGTCAGACATATAATCCCGATCCTCAGCTACTCCCTGGAGGTAGGCTCGCTCTCTCTTTTCCCTCTCCTTTAATAATGCCTCCTTCCTCCTGTTAATTCCCATTTCCAGGTACCGTAATTTGGCATCAATCTCCTTTTCCTCTTCATCAAGTTCTGCTTGTTTCTTTCTCAGCTTTGCAGATTCCCTCTCTACAAGATCAAGCTCTCTGTCTATATCCTGGAGAATCTTGGCTCGTGCCATCGTGTTGGTTCTGCAGATCCTCCTCCTAGAAACTGTGCCCATAGTGCTGTATGTTGACTGGGTGCCTGTGGAGGTCTCCTCGGGTGGTGGGTTTGGCAGAGTTCTCTTAACTTTTTTCTGGGTTCCAGAGGGTGTCATAGTTTGAGAACCTTTTGTCTATAATTAAATACACAAAAAACAGAACTTTATTAATAAGGAAAATGTTTTTAAAAAAATTTGTAATTTACATTTTAAATAAAAATGATTTCATGTATGTATTAGCCATGACAACATAATAAAACAAAATTTTATGTATTATTTCAAGTATTAGTCACAAATACAAATAAATGAAAAGTAAATTTTCCTTTCTTGATAAATTGGTTCTTTATTATTATAACTTCTCTAACATTAGAAGTGACTTTTGAAGTCAAGCGCAGAACTCATTGCTACACAGGCTTGTATTTTAGTTAGACTCTTAAGAGAATTCTAGAAACTCATTTTTCATCCTGTTTAACACATATAAAACTATTTGCCAAATGTATTCCCGGTGTATTTGTGTTAGCTGTCTAAAACTTAAGTTACATTTGTTGATGATGCACATTTACCATTGTTAAATCCAACTGCTTGTTTCTATCCTCTTATTCCCACTCCTCCCCAACCGCTACCCAAGAGTGCTGTCACTCCTAACCCAATCATGAAATATTTTAAAAGAAAAACTTTAAAACTCTAATGTATTTTTGTCCCCCAAAGAGTACTCCAATTAATTTCCTATTCAATATTTCATTATTTTCATGACCACCTGGATCTTATGTTTTCTCTCAATTTCATTATTTTTTAGTCATTTTAGTTGTTTTTAACATTTTAGCAACTTATACATGAAGCAGAGGGAAAGGAATGCAATAAAAACCCACTTAAATTTTTTAAAAATCTGATAATGGTATATCATTGATGAATTATCAGATGTTAAGTTTCATTTGGTTTGTCATAAAGTTGCATTATAAGAATCACCGATTTTGACATTCATACAATTTTAGAATATCAAAAGCCATGACAGATTATTTGTAATAAACTGATGTAAACAGGCTTTCTTTTTTTTTTTTTAATATTTTATTTATTTATTTGACAGAGAGAAACACAGCGAGAGAGGGAACACAAGCAGGGGGAGTGAGAGAGGGGGAAGCAGGCTTCCCGCCGAGCAGGCAGCCCGATGTGGGACTCGATCCCGGGTCTCCGGGATCATGACCTGAGCTGAAGGCAGTTGCTTAACCAACTGAGCCAGCCAGGCGCCCCATAAACAGGCTTTCTTAACACACAGAAGACAGAGACCTAGACAGAATGCCAAGATGGAGGAATTCATCCCAAAAGAAAGAACAAGAAAAGGTCATAGTCAGAGATCTAATAAAAATAAACACAAGTAATATGCCTGATTTAGAATTTAAAACAACAATCATAAAGATACTAGCTGGACTTGAGGAATGTATAGAAGATAGCAGGGAGTCCCTTACCACAGAGATAAAAGACCTAAAAAATAGACCAAAGTAGAAAACACAAGAGCTGAGACTTGAAACAGAATGGATGTAACTGCTACAAGATGGAGGAATCAGTAAGTGATATGAAAGGTAAAGTTATGAAAAACAATGAAGTTGAAAAGAGGAGGAAAAGAAAAACAATATTCTAAAAAATTATATCATATATACAGACTTATGGAACCCAGTGACTCCATAAAGCATAAAAACATGCATATCATAGGAATCCCTGAAGAAGAGAGGGAAAAGAGGGCAGAGAGTTATTTGGGAAAACTTCAGCTAAAAACTTCCCTAATCTAGGAAAGGAAACAGACATCTGAATCTAGGAGGAAGAGTGAATTCCCATTAAAATTTAAAAAAGCAGGCCAACACCAAGACATATAGTACTTAAATCTGCAAAATAAAGAGATACAGAAAAATATCCTAGAAGTGACAAGAGAAAAGAAGTCCCTTATTACAGGGAAGACAAATAAGGTTAGCAACAGATCTATCCATAGAAACTTGGAAGTCCAGAAGAAAATGGCATGATATATTCAATGTGCTGAAGGGGAAAAATGTGCAACCAAGAATGCTCTAACCAGCAAGGCTGTCTCTCATTCAGAATAGACAGAGAAACAGACAATTTCCCAGATGAACAAAAACTAAAGGAGTTTGTGACCACTAAACCTGCCTTAAAAGAAATATTAAATAATATTCTGTGAGTGAGAAAGAAAGACCAAGTGACAAAGACTAGAAAGGAACAGAGAAAATATCCAGAATAAATGAAAAACAATAAAATGGCACTAAACTCATAACTATGAATAATTACTCTGAATGTAACTGGGCTAAATGTTCTGATCAAGAGACATAATGTGTCAGGATGGATAAAAAAAAAAAGACCCATCTATATACTGCCTATAAGAGACTCCTTTTCATCCTAAAGATACCTGTAGATTGAAAGTAAGAGGATGGAGAGCCATTTATTATACTAATGGATGTTAAAAGAAAGCCAGAGTGGTAATACTTACATCAGACAAACTAGATTTTAAAATAAAGATTGTAGGGGCACCACAGTAGTTCAGTCAGTTAAGCCTGTGACTCTTGGTTTTGGCTTTCAGGGCTGTGGGAGCCAGCCCCACAATGGGTTCTGCACTCTGCAAGGAGTCTGCTTGTACCTCTCCCCTGCTTCTGCCCCTTTCCCTATTTTCTCTCTCTCTCAAAAATAAATAAATAAATAAAATCTTTAAAAATATACATATAAAAACTAGAGACTGTAGCAAGAGATGAAGAAGGACACTACATCACAACAAAGGAGTCTATCCAACAAGAATATCTAACAATTGTAAATATTTATAACTCCAACTTGGGAGCACTCAAATACATAAAACAATTAATAGCAAACATAAAGGAACTCATTGATAACAATACAATAATAGTAAAAGACTTTAACACCCTACTTACACCAGTGGATAGATCATCTAAGCAGAAAAATCAACATGGAAACAGTGGCTTTGAAATACTGGACCAGATGGATTTACCAGATATATTCAGGACACTTCATCCTACAGCAGCAGAATATATATTCATTTTGAATGCACACAGAACATTCTCCAGAATAGATCACAACAGGGTCACAAATCAAGGCCTCAACAAGTAGAAAAAGAATAAGATGCATATTTTCTAAGCACAATGCTATGAAATTTAAGTCAAGCACAAGAAAATATTAGGAAAGACTGCAGATCCATGGAGGTTAAAGAATATCCTACTACAGAAAGCATGCGGCAACCATGAAATTAAAAATAACTAAAAAAAATAGATGGAAACAAATGATCATGAAAACATGACAGTCTAAAACCTTTGGGACATAGTAAAAGCAGTTTTAAGAGGGAATATATACGAATTCAAACCTACCTCAAGAAGCAAGAAAAATCTCAAATATACAACCTATCCTTACACCTAAAAAGGCCAGAAGAGGAACAACAAAGGAAGCCTAAAGCTAGCATAAAGAGGGAAATAATAAAGATCAGAGCAGAAAAAACTGATACAAAAACAGACAAAAAACCCCAGTAAAATAGGTCAATGAAGCCAGGAGCTAGTTCTTTGAAGGATTTAATAAAATAGATAAACTTCCAGCCAGTCTTGGCAAAAAGAAAAGGGAAGGGACCCAAATAAATAGAATCACAAAAGAGAGAGGAGAGATCACAACCAACAGAGAAATACAAACAAATATGAGATAATGATGAGCAATTATATGCTAAGAAATTGGGCAAGCTAAAGAAATAGATAAATTTCTAGAAACATAAAAATGACCAAACTAAAATAGGAAAAAATAGAAAATTTGAACATACCCATAACCAGCAAAGAAATTGATCAGTCATCAAAAACCTCCTGGTGCACAAAAGTCTTGGGCCAGATGGATTCCCAGGGGAATTCTCCCAAACATTTAGAGTTAGTGCCTATTCTTCTCAGACTGTTCCAAAAAAATAGAAATGGAAGGAAAACTTCCAAGCTCATTCTCTGAGGCCAGCATTACCGTGATTCCAAAATCAGGCAAAGATCCCACTAAAATGGAGAATTACAGGCCCATACTCCTGATAACCATGGTCTTATTCTCAAGAAAATACTAGCTATATGAATATGAGAACACATGAAAAGAATCATTCACCATGATCAATTGGGATTTATTCCTGGGCTGCAAGGGTGGCTCTATTTCCACAAATCAATCAACATGATACACCACATTAATAAAAGAAAGGATAAGAACCATATGATCTTCTCAATTGATGCATAAAAAGCTTTTGACACAGTACAGCATGCACTCTTTTTTTTCAGCACCACTCTTGATAAAAACCCTCAAGAGAGTAAGGATGGAGGGAATATAACTCAACGTCATAAAGGCCATATATGAAAGACCCATAGCTAATATCATCCTCAATGGGGAAAAGCTGAGAGATTTTCCTCTATCGTCAGGAACCAAACAAGGATGCCCACTCTGACCACTACTATTTAACAAAGTACTGGAAGTCCTAGCCTCAGCAATCAGACAATAAAAAGAAATAAAAGGCATCCAAATTGGCAAGGAAGAAGTTGAACTTTCACTATTCACACATGATATGATACTCTGGGTAGAAAACCTGAAAGACTCCGCCGAAATATTGCTAGAACTGATACACAGATTCAGTAAAGCTGCAGGATAAAAAAAATCAGTGTACAGAAATCTGTTGCAATTCTATTCACTAATAATGAAGCAGGAAAAAGAGAAATCAAGGAATCAATTCCATTTATAATTGTACGCAAAGCCGTAAGACACCTAGGATTAATGAAGGGAAGGGGGGTAGGGGTGGGGAAAATGGTGGGGTATTAAGGAGGGCACTTGTTGTGAGGAGTACTGGGTGTTATATGTGAGTGATGAATCACTAAATTCTACACCCAAAACAATTTTACCATATATGTTAACTCACTAGAATTTAAATAAAACATGGAAAAAATAGATACCTAGGAATAAACCCAACCAAAGAGGTAAAATATCTGTACTCTGAAAACTATAAAACACTTATGAAAGAAAGTGAAGAGGACACAAAGAAATAGAGAAACATTTCATGCTTGTGGACTGGAAGAACAAACATGGTTAAAATCTCTACACTACCCATGGCAATGTACACATTTTATGCAATCCTATTATAATACCATCAGCATTTTTCACAAAGCTAGAATAAACAATCCTAAACTTTGTATATATCCACAAAAGACCTTGAATAGCCAAAGTAATACTGAAACAGAAATGCAAAGCTGCAGGCATCACAATTCTGAACTTCAAGGTGCCTTACAAAGCTGTATTGACCAATACAGTATGGCACTGGCACAAAAACAAACACGTAGATCAGTGAAACACAAGAGAGAACCCAGAAATGGACTCACAACTATCTGGTCAATTAATCTGCAACAGAACAATAAAGAATATCTAATGGAAAAAAAGACAGTCTCTTCAACAAATGGTGTTGGGAAAACTGGACAGCAACATGCAAAAGAATGAAACTGGACCACTTTCTTACATCATATACAAAAATAAATTCAAAATAGATGAGAGACCTAAATGTGAGAAAGGAAACCATCAAAATCCTAGAGGAGAATATGGGCAAGTGACCCCTTTGACATCAGCCATAGCAACTTCTTACTAGACACATCTCCTGACACAAGGGAAATGAAAGCAAAAAATGAACTAGTGGGACTTCATCAAGATAACTTTCTGCACAGCAAAGAAAACAATCAGCAAAACTAAAAGGCAACCATCGGAATGGAAGAAGATATTAGAAAATTCTTTATATAATAAAGGGTTAGCATCTAAAAATCTATAAATAACTTATCAAACTCAACACCCTAAAAACAAATAATGCAGTTAAGAAATGGGCAGAAGACATTAATAGACATTTTTTCAAAGAAGACATCCAAATGGCTAATAGGCACATTAAAGATGCTCAAAACTACTCATCATCAGGGAAATCAAATCAGAACTATGATGAGATAGATATCACCTTACGCCTGTCAGAATGGCTAAAATTAACAACACAGGAAACAATGAATTCTGGTGAGGACATTGCAAAAGGAGAACCCTCTTCCTTTGTTGGTGGGAATGCAAAGTGGTACGACTACTCTAGAAAACAGTATGGAGGTTCGCAAAAGTGAAAAACAAAATTACCTTACAACTCAGCAATTGCACTATTAGGTATTTATCCAACAGATACAGAATTACTGATTCAAAGGGGGCACATGTACCACAATATTTATAGCAGCACTATCAACAATAGCCAAATTATAGGAAGAGTCCAAATGTCTATCAACTGATAAATGGAAAAACACGTTGTGGTGTATATATACAATGGAATATTACTCACCTATTAAAGAATGAAATGTTGCCATTAGCAAGGATATAAATGGAGTTTGAGTATATTACAGAAGTGAAATAAGTCAGTTAAAGAAAGAAAAATAACACAAGATTTCACTTACATGTGGAATTTAAGAAACAAAAAAGATGAACATAAGGAAAAAAAAGAGAGAGGCAAACAAGGAAAAAGACTCTTAGCTACAGAAAGCCAAGTAGGAAAAAAAAAAAAAAAAGAAAACCAAGTAGAGGTTGTTGGAGGGGAAGTAGGTGGGAGATGGGCTAAATGGGAGATGGGCTAAATGGGTGATGGGTAATAAGGAGGGCACTTGTGATGAACATGGTATTTTATGAAAGTGATGAATCACTAAATTCTACTCCTGAAACTAATATTACACTGTATGCTAACTTGAATTTTTAAAAAACTTAAAACAAATAAACAAAAGTCAATAAACTGATGTAAACAAAGTTACCCATTTAATAGCATATTTACAACCAGCTTCCAGGTCTTCTGTATACTCTTTAAAAAATGCCTTTTTTCTCTTTTTCTTAATCCAAAGAACTTAATTCTCCCCTTTTACAGTAACTAAATATTAAGAGCAGAAAATAATAATAGAAAGTATGGGAGACTGATTTCTAATTAATTAAATTGCATTTGTCTAAGACCTTATGTTTTCACTGTTTTTTATTACTTACAAATTAATCTCCTTGGTGTCTTTATCTGCTTTGTGTTATAATTTTTCTGCTCCCTTTATTTAAATTAACAGATATGTACAATACATAAAAATATTACAGAGGTGTCTAATTTGGTCTTCATAACAATCCTATGACTTAATTGTTAGTATTAAATGAAAAGAATTGAAAGTGAGGGAAAATAAATAACAGCCCTAAGAGTTGCTTTTGGAGTGCCAATTGCCTATATACCTTGAGATTTTTCTGTGAGAAGGAATAAGCCACAATTTCAGAATTACTCTACCATATTTCACCAATTCATAAGATTCATTCAATCTGAATTTGCACCCAACTATTTTAAATTTCAGAAATGAACATGAATTTTAATTGTTAGGATATGGCTTCTGATTATGAAATGGGTGTACATATTCGTTAATGAAAGAATGAAAAAATAAATGGGTAACGTAAGAACCTGAAGTGATTTTTAAAGTTTTAGAATCAAGAACTCTAAGTCCTCAGAAGTCATTGAGTGGAATGAGAGATTACAATATGTAATCCGGGAAAAATAAAACTATAAGGAACTGCATTAGTTCTTCTTATTCACAGCTCATATACATAATCTTTTTCCTTATTTATCTTTCACAGCTTATAATTTTTACCTAAGAGAACAGGCCTAGTCAAACTCAATTTTTTCTTCCTCCCTCCCTCTCCTTTGTTCCTTCCTTCCTTCCTTCTTTTGTTCTTTCCTTCTTTCCTTCTTTCCTTTGTCTTAAGCTAAAGAAGCATTTTAGGTATTAGGGATTTCTAATTATCACCCAAGGTTGCAAATATTTAACCGTCCATGACTTGTGTTTATTAATATTTGGATATGAGCCATGGAAACAAGAGACAAAGCTGGTTGGAATCAGGTAGATACTAAGTTAGAAGCTAGATACTTATTAAGTTAGCCTAGCTCACCCATCAGTCTCCACAAACCTAAATAGCTTTGCTGTTCTCTGCTTGGTAACAAAACAGCTTCAACTCTGACTACAGAAGAGTTACAAAGTTGGAGGCTTCTCAGGGTCTCAGCCATATTCCTCCTGATTGAGAGGAAGTATAGCATAGTGACCGAAAGCTCAAGTCTCTCAGGACAGACACTCAAAGAAATCTCAGCTCTGCTGTTCTATTAGCTGTCAGACTAGTAGCAGGTTGCTTCACATCCCTGAGCCTGTTTTATTATATGGGAAAGGAGGTTAGTTGTTTTTTTTTTTTTAAGTATTATTAGTCTGTCTAAGGAATAAATGAGTTAAAACAAGTAGAGTCTAGATTAGTTATTATTCCCAAGGGCAGACAGAAATATAACAGAGACTATGAAATAATGTCTGGCCAACTTATAATTTAAGAAGAACTGACTATCAAGACCATAAATAACTTCTAACCTAGTTACTTAATTCTAATACAATCAATACATTGTAAAACAAGAGTAAATAATCCCAAAACAGAGAATCAAAACAAAATACAATTGCTTAGAAAAAAAATCAAGAGATGTATAAAAGAGAGTGTATCATGATTAACAATGATGTAGTTGGAGGCTATGATTAGAGATGAATGCAAAAATTTAGAAAACTCTTGGTATTTAATAAGATTTTCCTTGATGACTGGCTTGGCAAAAGTTGTTTTTAGACAGATCCTGTGCCCTTAATCTAAAAAAAATATTATACTATATATATAAATTTAAAATATTTTAAAATAGCTGTGCAAAGAGTGAAGCAAGGGAAAGGAACAGTAAGTCCTGACAATAGAATGGAGGTTAAAGAGGGAGTAGAAGAGCAGCTAATTTCAATTTCAGTACCTAGGAAGCAATTGTGATCAGAGGCAAAAAAACTCCAAGATAAATTTTCTTGTCCAAGTTATTTAAACATTTTTCTCAGGAGAGTCCATTTATAACATGCATCTTATATAGCAAAGGAAAGGAATTTTTCTCATTCTGAGGTGTCAGGGCTATTAATAAAAATAGCTAAGGTATATGGACACATTATCCCAAAGTCTTTAAATATATGCATGTGCATGATCTCTTTGTCAAAATCTAGGCTCAATCTAAAGATGAGTAAAGGAGGAAGTCTCTTTTTTTCAAAAAGCTGAACTAAGAATACAGGCTAGACCAAAATTATTCATTGATTGCTATAAATAATAAATGTGGAAAAATTCAAGTAATTTATTTTAGTAGTTGCTAAGACTAATTATAAAATGTATTGTTCTAGTTACTAAAGGCACAGAACTAAGAGGCATGAAATAAAATACACTCAATTAAACCTTATTCTCAAAGAATTTGTAAATCCGGAATATGTTTTAGGATGCTGTGTGGAAAAAACTACTTGTTTTTTGCTAAATAGCTCTTGTTGTCAATATCAGAGAGACACTTCTAAACCACAGGACCACTAGAGAGACATAGGAACATATTTTTATTTCATAAATGTCAAAATCATATCTTGAGTTTTTAAATTTATTCTTTCAGTTAAGCAGGAAAAGTTCTTATGAAGGCCCTTTACTTTCAGATAACAGGGATGTGGATTCACTTCCAAACAGTATAATTTC
Source organism: Spilogale gracilis (assembly GCA_004023965.1). NCBI lineage: Eukaryota > Metazoa > Chordata > Mammalia > Carnivora > Mephitidae > Spilogale > Spilogale gracilis. The sequence goes on from PITA01001100.1 coordinate 193,349, forward strand.
ACATAGATTTATTGATAAATAAGTTATTTTGATACAGATAAATATAATTTTCTAGAGAAAGCACAACTTCTTAAAAGATCATCTGTATAGAGCATATGAACAGACTGTACTGAGACCCAAAATAAAAAGGGCTTACCTTAAGACTGGGGAAGGAAAGATGGATTAAGAAAATAACAAAGTCTGGGTCTTTTAAAAATATATTTTATTATTTATTTGAGAAAGATTGAGAGAGAGGGAGGGTCATGCAGACTCTAGGATGAGCACAGAGCCCTATGCCAGGACCAATTCCCCAACCCTGAGATAAGGCCTTGAGCCGAGGTGAGGAGTCGGACGCTTAACTGACTGAGCCACCCAGGCACCCTTATGTAGTTACTGTTTTAAAAGATTTTCAGAGAGCCTGGATCTTGAAGAGTAGATGGGACTTAAACAGGAGAATAATTTGTATGTGCAGGGAACAGTATGAAATGTATATTTTCCAGGAAACACCAAGGATTTTCTGGTTTCACTTTGGCCCGCTTAACTGACTGAGCCACCCAGGCACCCTTATGTAGTTACTGTTTTAAAGATTTTCAGAGAGCCTGGATCTTGAAGAGTAGATGGGACTTAAAAAGGAGAATAATTTGTATGTGCAGGGAACAGTATGAAATGTATATTTTCCAGGAAACACCAAGGATTTTCTGGTTTCACTTTGGCCTGGGGTTGCATTAAATACCTGAGAGAAGGAAACACATCCAGCGAGTATTCTGTGCAAACAGAAGGAGGAAAAATGGAAGAGCAAATAAAATTTATTTGTGTGTGTGTGTGTGTGTGTGTGTGTGAGAGAGAGAGAGAATATATACTCACATATAGACATATAAACACCTTGAAAGCTGTATCTATATTAAAATCTCCACTCATCCATTTTTTTCTTTTCTTTCTTTCCTTTTCTCTTTCCTTCTCTTCTTTCTTTTCCTTCCTTCCTTCCTTCTTTCCTTCCTTCCTTCCACTTTCTTCTCTTTCCCTCATTTCCTCTTCTTTCCCTTTTTTTCTCTCTCTCTCCTTCCTTCTTTTCTTTCTTTCTTTCTTTCTTTCTTTCTCTCACTTTCTTTTCTCTCTCCTTCCCTCCTTTTTTCTTTCCTTCTTTCTTTCTCTTTCTCTCTCTCCCTCCCTTTTATTTTTCTTTCTCTTTCTTTCTCTCCCTCCCTCCTAGCCCTCCTCCCTTCCTCCCTCCCTCCCCCCTTTCCTCCCTCCCTCCTTCCTTTTTTCCCTCCCTCCCTCTCTTCCTTCCTTCTTTCCTTCCCAGATGGAAAAGGCAATCCTGGTTATTACATACTCGTCAAATTAACTCTAGTATCATATGAAATCACAGGACAAACCATGAAACTGTAAATGTGCCAGCATTAGCAATGACTTGTAACACAGCGTACTGGGTAGCAATCAGTGTGGCTTTGTCAAAGACAAAATTGTGATAACCCAGTTGAATTTCCTTTAGTTATAATGTGGCAGAGAATGCAGATAATGCAGAAATGACAGATACAATCTCTCAGGGCTTCAGCAAGGCATTTCATGTTGCCCAATGACCAATGTAGTTTTGGCTATAAGTACAGAAAGTAGGCAAGTAACTTGTCAGATCTGCACGTAGACCATGGTGTGGCAGCAATGCAAGTAATCAATCAAGATTTCTCAACCTTGGCACTAATGGTATTTTGACCACATGACTTAATGTCAGGGTGGGGTGGGGCTGCTTTGTGCCATGCAGGGTTTACTTAGCAACTCTGGCCTCAACCCACTAGAAACCATCAGTACATCCTTCCCTAGCTATGTCAATCAAAAATGTCACTCAAGGAGCACCTGGGTGTCTCAGTTGTTAGGCGTCTGCCTTCAGCTCAGGTCATTACCCTGGAGTCCCAAGATCAAGCCCAGCATAGGGCTCCCTGCTCAGTGGGAGGTCTGCTTCTCCCTTTCTTGCTCCCTTTGCTTGTGTTCCTTCTCTAGCTGTGTTTCTCTCTGTCAAATAAATAAATAAAACTTTTTTTAAAAATGCCACTCAACACTGTCAAATGTCTCAGAGGGAAAGATAAGAAAATAGTTACACATTTAAAAAAACACTGGTGGAGCATGATATACAAGAAGATATCTCAGAAAAAGATCACTGATCTCTTGTTACTTAATATATCAATTGATGAAGAGAATGCTAGTATTACCACAGTACCTTAATCTGAATAGAAAAGACAAGCTTCTTGAAGGAACTACAATTTGAATGGGGTCTTGAGTAAGAGAACTCTTGGGATAAAAAGCAAAAGAAGAGACATTCTAGGCTGTGGTAACAATCTGAGTGAATCATAAGCATAGAAATGTATTAGATTATTTTGCTTTGTTAAACATTTTATTATCCTAAAATTAATCCCTTTATTAGAGAAAATAATTCTTACCTCTTGGGTTAATATGAACTAATATTAAAAAGATAATAAATTGGGTCTTTAAAAATAGTTTTATTAAGGAAGGGGGGGAAGGTACCTACAGCTAAGGGAATTAGTCTATACAGGGCAGAAAATTAATTTTTCTATTCCATAAGAAGTTTGGGGAATTTTCCAAGGCTTCAGTAACTAAGGAAAAGTCAGTGGTAAGGAATTTCCAAGCCAACTAAAAAAATCATGTAATGGTAGTCCTTTCTAAAACGTTGTCTGATGGGTGCGTGGGTGACTCAGTTGGTTAAGTGTCTGCCTTCAGCTCAGGTCATGACACTGGGGTCCTGGGATCAAGTTCCACAGCGGACTCCCTGCTCGATGGGGAGACGGTGTCTCCCTTTACCTCTCCTCCCTGCTCGTGCCTTCTTTCCCTAACATTCTCAAATAAATCAATAAAATCTTTAAAAAAATTAAAAAGTTCCCTGCTACTGTAAGTTCAAAAGAAGAATCAATGATATAATTTAAAAAAGAGATTATAACCCAAAGAGAATGGGACAATTATTTAGTGTAGGAAATTAAAATATCAGAATCATTAAGAGTGATAACCTGGATAGCTAAGCTCAATTTCAAAATCAGGAAATTCTTCCCATCTTAGAAAATAGTTTAAGAAAAAAGAACAGTAATGACAAAAACCAAAAACACTTTTTTAACAGCTTGGTGTAAATTAAAAAAAAAAAAAGTTGAGCATGTATTTTGGAAAAAGAGATAATCCTATACTGTGCACTGCACTAAATACTGGCGTTGTAATGATCTGTACGAAGGTGGTACCTGCTTTTTAACTGTGTAGTATAATCAACAGAAATAGAGATTTCCAATTGCTCTTGGGTCATTTGTCCCACCTGTATGAACACTCTTCATTCATGCCTGGATATACTGTAAATGGTAAAAGTAATACTTAGACAAACTACTCTGCTCTCTGACTTTATTTGCTTCTGCCTGTTCCTGGACATTCATTCTTCTGAGGGTATAAACATCATCTATAAAGAGCTATGCTTTTTAAGCATCAGGATGGCATATGAAATGTCCAGGTTTTTCTCCTGCGAAAAAGGTATCTTTTTAAAATACATGAGGACAAATTAGCATATTCTTTTAACTTTGGGAAGCTGGGGTACAGCATGAGGATGAGGCTCTATGGCAAACAGAAGGCTACAAGTTAGGAAACAGGAGTTTACACATCCTTCCTTATAAATTGACTGGAAGCAGAGTTTTACTCTGAAATGTCGATGAAAACATTAATTCCTTCAAGGGGTCTCCCTTCCCCCAACACCAACAGTTTCCAGTTATGAGACAAAATAGTTGAATATAAAAATATTCAACATTCTGTCCTACGCATTATCTCATTAATAAAGCATCTCCAAATAGGCCCGGGCCATTATTTACCATGGTCCCTCTATTCCACTCCACCCCATACAACATACAAAACATACAAAATGTTTAGTGCAAGGGCTCAAAAAAAGCTAACAGAGGAGTAACTTGTGAAAAATAAAATTATAAATAATACCGCTCATGAAAAAATACTGTACAAAGTGACACAGTATTTAAAATCCACTAGGCATTGCACAGGGCACAGGACCTTGCACATACAGAATAAAACCATCAAATCTCTTCAACTGGAGTACTGTGGAATAGTTTAACAACTACTTTGATGAATCAAAATTCTAAATAGGCAGTACTACTACTGCTATGAGAATATCACTGAATTATAGAAAACTTACAGGCATCCTTATCAATAAATAGTTGAATCTCCACTACCATCGGGGAGAATTTACCATTTGTAAATGTAAATGAAATTGTTTTTAAAAAGTAGTTACCGAGGACACCTATTGTATGGAGCACTGGGTGTGGGGCATGGGCAATGAATCTTGGAACACTGAAAAAATAAAATAAATTTAAAGTAAAAAAAATTAATAAAAAAAGTAGTTTTCTCCTACTTGTTGTAAACTTCTAATAACAAGGGAAAAAAAGGAGAAACTGAACAACAGGACAGCACCAATAGGAGAATAAAAACAAAGTAACAACACAATTATAGTCATACACCCAAGTTATTTCTCAACCTAGTAGTAGGGACAAAAATGTTCTCCACTTCTATTGTGAAAAAGCCTTCAATATTTCATCAGCCATCTTTAAGCCTCTCCTTAATGCACCTCTTGTCCCAGTTTGTTTTGTTTTCTCGCTGAAAGTCATTGCTCTTGGGCTGAGCAGCCATGCAGAAAACTAGTTTCTACCTCACTGGACAGAAGCATTAGAGATGTCAGTCTGTGCAACACTTACTGCCTCATATTTTCTGCAATGTCCCAAAGAGATTCATTTCTTTTCTTTCCTAAGATCTGTCTAGAGTATTTTTCAAAGCCCTCTTCATAAAAGTTTTTTAGGGTATGCATGTTTGTATGCGTACGTATTTGTCCTCTCTCCTCCTCCTTCCTCTGTCCCTCTTTCCTGCCCTCCTTTCTTTTTTTCTTTTCCAACATTAAATCAGACGGCTGTATTCCAGTGAACAGAACAAAGTCTATTTTGTTCATATGGTCCTTTGATATAGTTCAGTATGGTGGCCATAATATATAGGGCTTTTTTTTTTTTTTCTTTTTTCCAGACTGGCGACTGCTTTATTCAACAACCACACACTATATACAGAGTTTGAGAAGGGTATTCATATTCTGTCACAAATCTCAGAATAGTGTTTTAGTGTAAGTTTTATCTGAAACTTAATACAGTCAAATGACAGATTCAGGATCATTAGAAAGTTAGGATGGATTATATACTGCCTTTGGGGTATTCATCTATCATTCTTAATACTTACATCCTAAGGGTAGGTTTGAAGCGGATAAACCCTTCTCTTCTACAGAGCAACTAGTATTCCCTTTAGCAATATGTTTACTATTATTCTGTCACTAAGAGGTGCTCTTTCCTTTCTAGAATCATCCACATATACACTCAGGTTTCACATTTTCAGACTTCATCTATCTAGAGTTTTACCATTCCATAAAGGGGTAATGAAAACGTTTTCTGAGGAGTTTACTTCCTCCAAGCTACCTCTGAGAGACCTTAGAGTGTGGATCCTTTTTCTCTCCTACCAAGTCCTCTAATGATAATTACATGTCACCCAAATCACCTTGTCTGGATTTTAAAGATCTAGTGAAGGCTCACCTTCCCATCTTACCTATTCTTTCTTCTCGTTATCACCTCCCAAAGTGCATGGCAGCAAGACTGCTTGAAGCCCTGCTACTCTTTCCCACACCGCGTCTTTACCCGTGCCAATTCATAGTTCCCTTCTGCTAACATACTCTTTCAATATATTAAATCAAAGTATATATTTATTAAATTTCTGGCAGACATTTCTTATAAAACTATTATTAATTCTAGATCTCAGATCCTTATAACTAGAGACAGTATATAATTTGGTCAAACTTGCATCACTTGTAAGTGGCACAGCTGGGACTCGACTCCAGGTTTGCCTCATACCAATGCTTAAGATTAAGTACAACTAATTTATTTAAAATTCAGAATGCTTTATATTTAAAGATACTGTTTATTTAAGTGAGAGAGAGAGAGAGAGAGAGAGAGTAGGAGTGGGTGAGAAGGAAGGGTAAATAGAAAGGGACAGACAAAGAGACTCCCACTGAGCAGGGAACCTGAGGTAGGGCTCGGTCCCAGGATCCCAGGATCATGACCTGGGTCAAAGGCAGATGCTTGGATTGGAAGAATAAACATTGTTAAAATGTCTACACTGCCCAGAGCAATCTATACTTTCAATGCCATTCCAAACAAAATTCCACCAACATTCTTCAAAGCGTTGGAACAAACAATCTTAAAATTTATATGGAACCAAAAAAGACCCCAAATCACTAAGGAATTGTTGAAGAAGGAAAAACAAAGCTGGGAGCATCACGTTACCTGACCTCAGGCTTTATTACAAAGCTGTGATCACCAAGACAGCATGGTACTGGCACAAAAACAGACAAAGAGACCAATGGAACAGAGCAGAGAGTCCAGATATGGACTCACAAATCTATGTTCAAATCATCTTCGACAAAACAGGAAAAAATATCCAGTGGAAAAAAGACAGTCTCTTCAATAAATGGTGCTGGGAAAATTGGACGGCTACATATAGAAAAATGAAACTAGACCATTCTCTTATGTCACACACAAAGATTAACTTGAAATGGATGAAAGACCTCAACATGAGACAGGAATCTATCAAAATCATAGAGGAGAACATAGGCAGTAACCTCTTTGACATCGGCCACAGCAACTTCTTTCAAGACATGTCTCCAAAAGGCAAAGGAGACAAAAGAGAAAATGAACTTTGGGACTTCAAAATAAAAAGCTTCTGTACAGCAAAGGAAACAGTCAACAAAACAAAGAGGCAACCCATGGAATGGGAGAGGATATTTGCAAATGAAACTACAGACAAAGGGCTGGTATCCAAGATCTATAAAGAACTACTCAAACTCAACATCCAAAAAGAAGATAATCACATCAAAAAATGGGCAGCAGACATGAAGAGGCACTTCTCCATAGAAGACATACAAATGGCTAACAGACAGATGAAAAAATGTTCATCATCACTAGCCATCAGGGAAATTCAAATCAAAACCACACTGAGATACACCTTACACCAGTCAGAATGGCTAAGATTAACAAGACAGGAAACAACAAATGTTAGAGAGGCTGCGGAGAAAGGGGAACCCTCTTACACTGTTGGTGGGAATGCAAGTTGGTGCAGCCGCTTTGGAAAACAGTGTGGAGATTCCTTAAAAAATTAAAAATAGAGCTACCCTATGACCCTGCAATTGCACTACTGGGCATTTACCCCAAAGATACAGATGTAGTGAAAAGAAGGGCCAGATGTACCCCAATGTTCATAGCAGCAATGGCCACAATCGTCAAACTGTGAAAAGAGCCAAGGTGTCCTTCAAGAGATGAATGGATAAAGAAGATGTGGTACATATATACAATGGAATATAATGGAATATCCAACTTTTGAAGCAACATGGACTGGATTGAAAGAGATTATGCTGAGTAAAATAAGCCAAGTAGAGCAAGTCAAGTATCACATGGTTTCACTTACTTGTGGTGCATAAGGGGTAATATAGAGGACAGTAGAAGAAGGAAAGGAAATTGGAAGTAGGGTAATTCAGGGAGAGAAACGAAACATGAGAGACTTTGGACTCAGAAACAAACTAAGAGTCTTGGAGGGAAGGGGGTGGGGGATGGGAGTGCCTGGTGGTGGGTACTGAGGGCACGTATTGCATGGAGCACTGGGTGTGGGGCATAAACAATGAATCTTAGAACACTGAAAAAATAAAATTAAATTAAAAAACATAAACAAATGAATAAAAGTATAAAAAAAGGCATATGCTTAACCGAGTGAGCCACCCAGATGCCCCCAAATTCAAAATATTTAAAAAGTTAATCTACCATAAAGACTTCTACCTTAACAAATATGATAAATAATGAACATGTGTCAACAAAGTACACTAATATCTGATACATCAAATCAACAATACATTTAAAAGTCTGGAGGAAGATGCTCATTATAAAAATGAGAAGAAAGTAAACACAAAATTAGCTATGAATCTAAAATTTACGTTCAGTTTTCTTGAGTTTCAGTGTAAGGGTATTCATAATATATTTAATCATGCAATATTTTTTGATGTGTTCTCATGAGAAAGACACTCTCCTAGGTCATAGGGTGGAGGGGAAGAGGGCAAAAATCAAGACTATATGGAGTAGAGTTTTATAAGAGAAGAAAAACAGAAGATATGATTATAAAGAAAGGATGGATGTAGAAAAATTCAGTGGCTGAAAGGGGAGAAAGAATAGTTTGGGACATTACAGAGAAGTTACTAAAAATAAGGTCAAGACAACAGCACTGGATACGGCGACTGAAACATTACTGGTTTTAATCCATGAAATGCTATTTTTATATTCATTATATTTGTGTATACACATATATTTGTATATATTTATGGGACAAAATGTAGCTTAGCCATATTCTGTTTTACAAAAACATTTGTTTTGAAAAAATTTGTTTTTCACAGAAAATATATAGTTTACAATGTAAGATTTGTATCTTAAAGAACAATATATGTTAAAATTATTGCTGTGGACCTCTTGTAGAATTTAAAGGCATTTTAAGGCTTTGTCAGTTCCACATTATTTCTAACACTTACCTGTTTCTTTCCTTATATTTTTAATTCCAAAGCCAAGTCTTTGCATTGGTCCAGGACACCGTTTATTCTGTTATCTGTTGAGCAGCTACTACCGTATTATTCAAGCATTGCTTTTGACCTTGGGAAATCAGTAAAGAACATGAGCCATATGGCCCCTCTCTCATGAGAGAGAATATAGGCACTATATGCAAAACATTAATCATAAATGTCCTATATGTTATGAAATATGAGCTGTCAGAGAGGTTACTGCACATACATAGGCCTAGAGTCAGGGAAGAATGGGGGATATTCCTTAAACTAAACTAATTTGGAGCACAGAAAGCAAGAGAGAGGATGACATGAGATGAGTCTAGAAAGCTGGGTAATTCCCAGTGAGCCACACTGATGATATCTAAATACAACACAATTTCAATGAAAAGCTATCGCATGGAAAAGACCGGACCAACGAAGCATACATATAAGTTCTACCTGGCTTCAGTGTAGAATGAATAAGATGAGAAGGAAGAGAAAAGTAGGAAAACAAGGTAAGAGCTGTTTTAATGGTCAAAAAACAAAACAAAACAAAACAAAACAAAACAAAACAAAACAAAAACCCAAAAAACAAAAACGGATGCACCTTTGAAACCCAGCAGGGTCATTACGGGATACTAAGGGATATGAATACTATATAGAATACTAAGGATTTCAGGCTTTGTTCTTAGGGATGGTTTCACTTTTATTAATTCACTTCAATATAAAGTGATTTGCGAAGGTACATGCTATTATCACGACCTCATAAATGAGGAAACTTAGGCACAGCGAGGTTAATCAATTTCCTCAAGTTCACGCTGTTGGAAGGCGGCAGACAGAATGTGACTGGAGGAAATGAGGAGTTTTGAGCTAAAGCATTCTGACTCCAGAACGTGCTCTAAACAAAGCATTTTATTTGGTAGACGAGTGATCTATTTCTGCATTAGCAAATCTCCTTCAAAATTCAGAGGCTTCAAAACCATGTTTGTTATCAAGCATATTCCGTGGGTCAGCGGCCTGGGCGTGGTTTAGCAGTGTCCTCTGCTAAGGATTTCCCATCATTTCTTACAGTGCTGCAATCAAGTTGCTAGCTAAGGCTGTGGTATGAGTGGAGTGCCTAGTTAGGGAAAAATCTACTTCCCACATCAGGGGGATGCTGACTGAACTCATGAACTCATGAGCTGTTGGATTGGGGGTCTCAGTCTCCTCCAGGACTCTCTTGCTCCTTTCCATGGTGGAGCTGTAGAGGAGCTCACAACTTGGCAGCCGGCTTCATCAAAGCAAGCAACATGTCCCAGAGAGGGTACAAGCAAGATGGGAGCAAGAGTCTTTTGTAACTTAAGCTTGGAAGTGACTTCCTTCCCCCTTCTTTTTGCATATTATATTCATCAGAAGCAAGTTGTTAAGGTAGCCCACATTCATGGAGAGGGGATTCCACAAGGGCATAAATACCAAAGTATGGCAATGATTTTAGAAACTGTCTACAACATAAAATAAACTGAACTTTATGACTGACTGCAAATGAAATATCTGGAAGAGGGTGGAGTCAAGGATACCTTGAAAAGATGTAACATGATCATATACTCGGTGGCTAATGATTGTGGAAGCTTGTGCCTTCCCTTTGATGTAGGAAGTATGTTATCTACTATGATTAGGGTAGGGCTTCTCTGGTTTGAACAGAGTGGAAAGTGAGAAAGGAAGCTGAGTAGTTAAATCTTGTACTTTTTGACAGCGGCAGGGTCTGATTGAGGTAGTGGTCTCTGACTTTTTTTTTTTTAAGATTTTATTTACTTATTTGACACAGAGAGAGATGACAAATAAACAGAGAGGTAGGCAGAGAAAGAGGAGGAAGCAGGCTTCCCACTGAGCAGAGAACCCGATGTGGGTCTCGATCCCAGGATTCTGAGATCATGACCTGAGCTGAAGGCAGAGGCTTAACCCTCTGAGCCACCCAGGCGCCCTGGGCTCTGAATTTTATCTCCATATTCCTGTATATGTGTCTTCCTCTGCAAATGCTCAATAGGGCAGATACAGAAAGGAGGAGGCATATATCTGGATTCATGCAGGGCAAATTCCTTGCCCAGGCCAGGCAAGAGGGCTGCTGATGTCATGAGGCTTGGATTGAGAGTGGTGGAAATAGAAGGGGTGATAGACAAAGGAGAAATTTTAATAGAGTAGAACAAAAGTCAACTTATGTGAGTAAGCACTGAGATAAAGAGTTCATATGAAGGTCATTCGTATGATTTTCTAGGTTAGATAATTTTCTCATCACCAGAGATATGTTTATTCCACACAAATGGCAACCCATGATCAGTATAGATAAAGCATGTTGGACTGCACTACTGAAGCAAATATATATTCTTGGACAGAGAAGCAAACGGGTTCTTTTCTATTTTTACTGTTTTAAAATAAATTTTGGAGTAACTACTTACACAGCAATAAATAATAATATTTACTGACTTTTCCACATCACTGAGCATCTAAATATATGCCTATTTACCTTTCTGATGATTCAGTCTCATTCTTTAGACATTTACTTTGACAAGTTCTCCCTGGAGAGGAGGTGTTACATCTATAAACTCTTTGCTGTCTGGTTTCACCTTGACCTTTTGGGTATGTTCTGTTGCAAAGCCCTGATTTATAAGGCAGGAATATATGGAGAGAGTTGGCAAAACCCTCTCTGGGTTATTCCTTTAGGCTTCTTTTCTGGATGACATTTCCTACTAGGTAAGATTGGATCAGTCTTTAAGGGTTTCTAAGAAATAATGATAATTTATAGGTGGTTAATTAAGTACCAAGGGAAAAGGAGAAATCTTAGCAGTTTTGGCTTTTGAAATGCATCCTGGGGTTTTCAACTTCCTAGAACATTAGCTTTTTCGGTGAAAATTATTTTAAGTGTTCCTCACACTGGGTAGTTAGAGAAACAACAAGCATTTGAGAAGATGGCTTGCTCTGGGCAAAAATAGGCTATCTAGGCCTCCTATCACCTGAACAGCTTCTAGCCCTCACAGCCTTGCCTTATATGCATGGTTAAATCAAAAAATGCAGGGCTCAGTGGCACTTCGGAGAGGCTGACTATTTCTATTTTTTTATACCCTGGATAAATAAGAAAAAACGGAATAGTCCCAATAAGGTTACAGATCGGTGACATATTTTAAATGTTGGCACTGAAGGATTATGCTTTCAAATACACACGAGAATATACAATGATTTGTAATTGAAGATCACATCAGAAGTTTACATTTTGGGGTCTTTTTTTTCTCAACATAGGCTAAGGCCAAATGATGGTCCTTTGATCTCTTCGTGATTCTTCCCATACAAGTGAATTTTTTTTCCTCAAAGTTGAAAACTGGATCCATCTCAGACATCCATAACCTTTAATAGGTTGTTGGGTGGGTTATTTATTACTGAGATAAATCAATCTAATGATGGAATGTCACGTGTTGGGATTAATTTGGGGGGTCTTGTCCAGTACTCCTCTGAAATCATTCCACACGTCCGCCTCACTGACCAATCAAGAGCATCACAGCTTTTAGAAGCTAGCTACTACTCTGAATCATGTTTGCATATGAAATATTAAAAATGCACTTTTATAAACAATTCTCATTGGTTATATACATGAGAAAAATTATTTAGAATGTTCTTGCATAGAGATGATCAGATTTTATGGTGATCATTAAAAGGTAATGAGAAGCCCCTTGTGACTTTCATGGGCAGCTAATGATTTTTATTCAGAAACTGAATGTCTGTTTTTTCTTGAAAGCCTTAAAAAAATCTTAGGCAAATAATGTACATTTAGCAAGAGAAATATTCCAAGGTGCCTGGGTGGCAAGTTGGTTAAACGTCTGCCTTCAGCTCAGGTCATGATCCCAGAGTCCTGGGATCGAGTACTGCATCAGGCTCCTTGCTCAGTCGGGAGTCTGCTTTTCCTGCTACCCTTCCCTCCTGCTTGGGATCTCTCTTTCTCTCCAATAAACAAAATAAAAACAATATCCTAAACAAAACTCATTCTAGTATAATAATTAAATTAAGCTATACATGAATCCATTCACATATTTATCCATTTCTACCTCAAATAATCTAATTATTTATCTGTGTACGTTGGCAACCAAAATGCTATGATAAATGTAACAAGTATCAAGATTCAGTCCCAAAATGTTTATTTTCACTTATAAAATAAAAATGATACAATGATTGTTTTCTTAAACTTATGAACTACTTGACAAGTACATGTTCTAAAATTATTAAATTATAATCTTTCAAAATTTCAGCTAGCTCTTCTGCTCTACAGTGTGACAGAGTCAAAGATTCTGAAATTACTGAATATGTCTGGAGAAAAAATTATATGAAAGGTTATCTACAGAGTCCTGATCTCTATATTTACATCTACCTCTACCTATTTTCTTCTTAGAGGGGAAATAATAATTATTTTCAATGTATAAAACATTTTGGTTTTAACAGCGTATACTTACATATTATATTTACACAGTAATATATAATAGATTGTAATAGCTCTTACATACGATACTACTTTTATAGCAGAAATCACACAATAAATGGTAGATATTACTACAAATGTTTAATTATCATTCTAATACGCATTTCTTAAAAACAACAGGAATAATTATTTGTTTGGTATCAGAAGTTCAGAGATTCATAAGCTGAATGCTTTTCCTAAAACAATGAAGGTCTTTGGATTTGACTATCTAATCTGATAAGTATTCACTGGGGGAAAAAATGTAGATAAGGCCACATGGATAGAATGACCAGGAAGGGGTGTGGCATATGAAAAGATTTAGACTCAGAAATTCAATTAATCATGACTCTGCAACTTACTTTTTCAGTATAATCTTAAACAACTTAATCATTTTTTTTTTCTTAGTTTTTGACTCTGTCAATTAAAGACCAAATACCTATAACTCATTGGTTTGCTGTAAAATAACATGAGCTTAGTTGTTTCAAGTACTTAGTAGTTGCTTGACTTTGGAATACTCAGTGACAGCTGCTAATATTATAATTCCCGTTATTGTAAAGATGAAATGTGGCTGTATAAATGCATACTGCCTTCCAGAAAACAACAACAACAAAAACAAGAAAAAAACTCCACAATACATAGGCCACACTTTTTTTGAATGTTAAAGACAGATCCATATCTGCAAAAAGATAAGTTCAATAGAATTTATTTCTTCTTATGAAGCCAAAAATGAAATGGGTATATTCTTATTTTTATTACTCTTATACTTAAAGTGAAACTTCATTTCAATTGAAATAGGGCAAATTACAAACTAATATTCTATGCTATGACTGGAGTGACATCATGAAGTCAACCACTGAGCCGGCAAAAACTGACAGAATCAACTTTTTTTGGAACTGTGGCATATAGTAAAAATCTTAATCTAACAGAAGAATGCTTAAAGAAAAAAGAGACTGTTATCGTTCAGTAAGAAAGCACTCTGGTGTTTTTGCTTATCGGGTACGAAGCCCAAATTTCAGCTCAGATATAACATATGGACTGAGGATTAACTAGGAAATAAGGGACTTAAAAATCATATACGTATTATATCTACCTAACAGACATACATAAAGCATTACGCCCAACAACAGCAAAACACATATTTTCTCAAATGTACCTGAAATATTCTCCAGATAGACCATATCATAGACTACAAGTCTCATCAAAGTTAAAATTATTGAAATCATACCAAATATTTTTTCTGACCATAGTGAAATGAAGTAAGAAATCAACACATAAAGAAAAACTAAAAAAATTCACAAATACGTGAAAATTGAATGGCATACTTTCAAACAGCAGATGAATTGAAAAAAGAGTCATGAGAAAAAATTTCAAAATACTTTAAGATGAATGAAAATGAAAACAAGATACCAAAGTATGAGATGCAGTAAAAGCGATTCTCAAAGAAAAAATTATGGCTGTAAAGCATGGTATTATATGTAAGTGAAGAATCACTAAATTCTACCCCTAAAACCAATACTACACTATATGTTAACTAACTCAAACTTAAATAAAAATAAATTCCAATGACCTTCTTTTATAGAAATAGAAAAGTCAATCACCAAATTCGAATGGAATTTCAAAGAGACTCTAACAGCCAAAATATTTAAAATGAAAAAACAAAGTTGGAGGACCCATACTTTCTTATCAGAGCAACTTCAAAGTAATAGAAATCAAAACAGTATGGTACTGGCATAAGAACATAAATCAGTACAACAGCACTGAGAGTGCAGAAATATCAACCCTTACATATGGATAACTTATTTTGCACAAGGGTGCCAAAGCCACTCAAGAAAGAACAATCTCTTCAATAAATGATGGTGTATATCCATATGCAAAATAATGAAGTTGGACACCTACTTTATACCCCAAACAAAAATTAACTCAAATTGATCAACTACCTAAATAAAAGAGCCCAAACCATAAAACTCTTAAGGGGAAAAAAATGGAAGTAAATATGACATTGGACTTTAGATATGACATCCAAAGTATGAGTAACAAAAGAAAAAGCAGATAAAAAAACTTCACTGAAAATTTCAAACTTCTGTCCATCATTATCACAAAAATGAGGAGGGAAAAAAAAAGCAACCGCAAAGTCAAAGATTGAGTCCTGTGTTAGGCTTGGCAGTGAGGGCAGTCAGTTTGAGACTTTCTCTCCCTCTCTTTCTGCCTTACCTCAACCTCTAAAATATATAAATAAATCTTTAAAAAATATTAAAATCTAAGCTACAATTGTTTATATTTGAAAAAATACTATGCCTTGTTTTGTAATAAGCTCTCCCAGTCGTAATATTTTTTATATGTCTTCATTATTATTTCTATCATAGAAAATAAACTTTCAACTTTTTAAACTGTATTAACTCACTGAATCACTCAAAAACGTTTGTATAGCTAACTAGGATATGATAAAATGTACTTCTCATATGAGTAATTATGCTCTGATATGCTTTTAGAGACTTGGTCAACTTTTGGCAATAGTATTATGCTGCATATTTGAAATGCTCAATGCTAGGAGAATGTAATGACAGTTTTTCCCTTTTCATAATTTTTACAAATGTAGTAACCAGCCACACTATTACATAGGGACAAACTGACTCAATTGTTTGCGATTAACCAATGCCACCCAACCTTACATTTGGGTTTCACTAAAACAGTATTCTATACACTGAAGGATAATCATGGTGTGGCCACCTAAGTTATGGAAAACTTCAACTGTGTTTTGTTCTTCCTGCTGTAAGAGATTAGAATAATGAGAGGTGTTCCCCCTTCTTAGTCACATGAACACAGGTCTATGTCATATTCAAAATATGACTTTACTAAGGGACCATTTGAGTTCCAGAGGCCCCCTCCCCCCGCAAAGAAAGCTAACCCCTTTTTCCATACAGACACATTTAAAATCTATTTGGATGATGGTGCCAATGGTACGACTTTTAAGAATCATGGCCTTGGAAATTATGTAAGGCACCAATTTACCACACTTGGCATATAAACAGAAGAGTTTTGCTGTCTTTATAGGTCCAAGGAGGACTAGACCATGATAAAAACCTTCTGTGAACAATATATAAATGATTAATTTGCTTTAAAGGATTAAAGAAATATGACATTTTGATACTTCACTGCTATAAGATCAAATGTTTACACTACATGGGTATAAAAATTCAAGTGAGGCTAATGATGATAGTTTCAGAAATAAGGCACATTATATTTCTAAATTCTACATTTTCATTACAAAGACACATTGATGTGTGAGCATACAGATATATTTCTTAACCAGTTTGTGGCTTCATTTAACATTAGGTTTTCTTGATTATTCTCCCAGGAGAAAGTAAAACGCTTAAAGCTACTGATGACCTTTTTCTCTTCCTTTTAATCTCCCAACATCATTATTATTACTAAATTTAAAAACACTCTTTCTGTAGTTATTACTTCAAAAATTTCTTGGGGGCAGCAAAATACAGCAGGCTTGATGACCAGTAAGCATAAAGAGAAACAAAAAGTAATTGGAAAGCATTCATATAACCTAAAGGCAATGAAAACTTGATAGCATGAGAATTAAAATAACATATCAGAAAATGAACATAGATACTTCCTATTTTCTCCTTTAACTTTTACATGGTACTTTTGGACTAGCACCCTGGATTCTAGGATCCATGATCTAAGGCTGATTCCTTCTTCAGAGGCAAAGCATCATTCACAGCTCTATTACGCCACTCTGAGATAATGATGACATTTCCTTATCAGAAAATGTGTTAAATGCTTTATGTAGGCAATTCAAAGTAGAATAATGAAAAAGTAGAAAAAGTTAGTAAAAGTTTCTAAGAATTAACATAAAAACTTAACCCAAACATAGAAACATAAGTAAAGAAAATAAAATACATGTTCTCTTTTTTCTTTTCAGGATTCTTTTCTTTCAACCCCCATGTACTGAATTTGGTAGTACTGCCTGCCTGAGAATTATTCCATATTGATAATGATTATTGAACCAAAAAGAGAAATGATACTGACCTCCAATGTTTTTATAAAATATTTCCT
Source organism: Spilogale gracilis (assembly GCA_004023965.1). Lineage (NCBI taxonomy): Eukaryota > Metazoa > Chordata > Mammalia > Carnivora > Mephitidae > Spilogale > Spilogale gracilis. Next base: position 210,523 of record PITA01001100.1, read on the forward strand.
TATTGGCAATCTTTCACAACAAAATTAACTTGATTTCAAGTGCTGTAAAGTATAAACCTCTAATTATGCTACATTTCTGCACATGATATACTGGAATTATGATTCAGTACTTGTGTGATACGTCTTCGAGAACACTAGATCATTAGCACTTTGAGGAATGATTCAAAAACTGTCAAAAGTCATGAATAACATAATGACCATTTGAGTAGTGGTGCAAAGTGTCTACTAAATTATCTTAGGATAAGAAAGTCATTTTATGTTTAGATTCTTAAAAAGCCTAACCATAAAATCACAGAAATCTCTACTGTTATTTGTTTCTTTCTCACTCATTGATTATCCATCCTTGGGCCTAGAACACAACCTTGGAACATGACATTAAAACAGTTCAGAGTTGCTTTTCATCTACATACGTTTGCAATGAATTAAATATTTATTTTTCATAAGCCAAATCATGTGAAATAGCTCTCTACAAAATAGAGAACAAATTCTCCTCATACAGTACTTGACCATAGCCCTTATTCCATATCAACTGCTGAACCATTTGATTCTTTAGAAAGACAACACTATAAAAAAGTGATAAAAGGGGGCGCCTGGGTGGCTCAGTTGGTTAAGTGACTGCCTTCGGCTCAGGTCATGGTCCAAAGGACCCGGGATCGGACCCCACATTGGGCTCCCTGCTCAGCGGGAAGCCTGCTTCTCCCCTCTCACTCCCCCTGCTTGTGTTCCCTCTCTAGCTGTGTTTCTCCCTGTCAAATAAATAAATAAAATCTTAAAAAAAAAAAGTGATAAAAGGAGGCAGTCAAGTTAAAAAAAATGGCAAGCAGGGGCGCCGAGGTGCAACTGCCTTCGGCTCAGGTCATGATCCTGAGCCCCAGGATCAAGCCCTGCATCTGGCTCCCTGCTCAGCTTCTCCCTCTCTCACTCCCCCTGCTTGTGTTCCCTCTCTAGCTGTGTTACTTTCTGTCAAATAAACAAAATATTTTTAAAAATTGGCAAGAAATATTTTACCCAGTCTTCCAGAAGATAAAACTCATGGGCTTATATAAATATGATAATATATTTGCTAAATATTGACTAAACATTTTAAGAGATTAACTTTTCCTTCCAATTCTCAATTCTACACATTCAACTACATGACAATAATGGCATACTTGGATGGGTGATTAGATAATTTTCCAAATGGATAATTAATGAAACCTGAGCTTACTGAGTGGTCTGCATTTGAGTGAGCATTTATAGGCATCACTTCCTGTCATAAAGGGAAGAACTGCAAAACCACCAGCAAAGAAGCTTTTTCTAAATAAAACAGTGTTTTTCCTGTTACAAACATTTCTATTGTTTTAATACTTATGACACTCTGAAGAAATTCATGCATATTTATTCACATCAAAAGCAAAATTAGTATCCTGATATCAAGTCTTTCACTAAGTATTATAAAATTCTCTACAATTAGCAGTAATTGGTACTTGCAGCAGAGATTTCACATCAAGGTTCAAAGAAGTAAGTGACTAAGCCATCGAAGTAGTTTTTAGGCCTGGAAGCTCAGCTCTATGATTAGGGCTGAGCTTTATCGAAAAACGAACAATGGGGACTTGCCCTGTTTCTTTCATGCTAAAATATACTACCTAATAGATCAGAAATTAAAATGTGATCCAACCTACTAAGAACAATTTATTCATGTAGCTAGAATAGCTTATTAGACAGCGCAATGTTTATATATATATAATTTTTCATAAATATATATAATGATCCACTAGAGGAGAAGGGAGAAGTGACAAGTGTAATCACCTTCTGTTACAAATCTTCTATTTCTATTGAATTTTTATTTCTTCAAGAAGAAAAAAGATGTTTTTATTTTCCATTTCATAAAATTTTTCTGACCAAAAAAAATTCTGCAAAAAATCTGGCTTAATGGTTTCTAATACTGTTTTTAAGCATTAAGGTTTAATTTTTTGACTGTTTTAATTTGAATTTCTTGCACCTTGCTGTCGAGGTTAAAATAAAATAGATTTTTTTTCTTTTTCTTCTTTTTAAGAAAATTAAAATAGATTTTCAAAAATCCCATTGTTGATGTGGTGGGAACTGGAGGGTAAAATGCTGAATGAAATAAGTCAGTCAGAGAAAGACAATTATCATATGATCTCTCATATATGAGGAATTTGAGAGACAGGATGGGGGGGTCGTGGAGGGTAGGGAGGAAAAAAAGGAAACATGATGGGACCGGGGAAGGAGACAAATCATAAAAGACTCTTAACCTCAGGAAACCGAGGGTTGCTGGGGGGTAGGCGTAGGGATAAGGTGGCTGGGTTGTAGACACTGGTGAGGGTATGTGCTACAGTGAGTGCTGTGAATTGTGTAAGACTGATGATTCACAGACCTCTACCCCTGAAGCAAATAATACATCATATGTTAATAAAAAAATAAAATGAAAAGATATCCCATTGTTGGTTATGTTTCAGGCTAAACAGAGTGAGGTATTTTAAACTAGCCAGTTCCTTTAAGACTCATCACACTTGTTCTAGTGCTCTCCTAATTCAAATTCTACACATAATTCACGATACAGAACACACCAAAAAGGAAACCCTATTAAATCCAGAGCTTCATTTGATGAAAATGGAATTAATCTTGGCTGAGTACGGGGGCTGGGGATGGAACTTGAGGTCCCGCATCTTTAGACTGTGCCATAAAATAAACAGAGAGCCTACAGAAAATAAGTGGTTTGGATCTCAACCAAGTGACTGCCTGTGAAAATAACACATTATTTATATGAGGCCACAAAAGCATGAAGTATTTTATGTACACTGTATATATGGACATCTATGCATACACACCTATTAGAAACATAGGACAGTAGTCCTCCCTTATCCATGGGAGACATGTTCCAAGACCCTCAGTGGACACCTGAAACTACAGAGAGTACTGAACACTATAAACTGTTTTTTTTCCCACAGCTACATATCTGTGACAAAGTTTAATTTGTAAATTAAAGTAAGAGATTAACAACAATAATAAACTAGAACAATTACAATAATATATTATAATAAAAGCTATGTGAATGTGGTCTTTTTTCCCCCTCTCTCAAAATATCTTTCTGTACTCTACTCATCCTTCTTCTTGTGATGATGCCAGATGATAAAATGCCTATTGTTGGAATAAAGTGAGGTGAATGACGGAGTATTAGACTGCTACTGACCTTCTGAAAATACTTCAGAAGGAGGATCATCTGCTTCCAGACTCTGGTTGACTACTGAAACTGAAGCCATCGAAAGCAAAACCATGGACAAGGAAGGACTTCTGTATTCTGATGTTGGATGTGATGGTAAGAAATGTCATACAACTACTAGGATACACTGAGATACCTCTATAAACCTTATAGCTCAAAGTATAAAATCAAATTTCCAGATTTGTGTATTATAACCATTTTAGTTGTTTCCTAATTTTTCCAAATGTATTGCAGATTAGACAACCGAAAATAATTAGTAATTTTTAGAAAGTCCTACAAATATGCAAAAGTGCACGTGTGTATGTTAGGAAGGGATGTATCTGGGAGAATATGTTTGCAGCTTTATTATCGAGTCAGTTACAAATTGCACAAATGTCCAAAAGAGAGTGTAGTGAATTGATCAGAAACTAATATTATGATAATATACTTAAGAAGCTAATTAATGTTAAATAATGTTCTAAGCTTTAAAACTGCATCAGCAATAATCACTGCTCTGTTAATACACAGTTCCCCTGTGTTAAACTGGCATGTCCAGATATTTAAGGGTTACATTTTAAGTATTTCTTGTAATTACGCTCATTTGCATATTTTGAAATGCAGTTATCTGTTTATGGATAGTACAAATGATCTGATTTTTTTTTCTCCTACAATCTAAACAGCTTTGTTTTGAAATTAATCCTACATATGGACTACAGAAATGTTAACTACTTACCACTAAATTGATGACACAACTTAAAAACTTTCGGTTTTCATTCACTGACATTTATATGTGTATATATAAAGAGAAATAAAATATAATGTGTAATACATAATGTGAATATATAATATTGTATATATACAACACACTGGTTTTTATATCCTAATAATTAATTCCCATAAATTATTAATTGTCATTTATTTTGGAAAACACTTTAAAAATAGTACTTCCTATTTCAATTTTAAACAGTTGCATGAATTGCACTACTGGGCATTTACCCCAAAGATACAGATGTAGTGAAAAGAAGGGCCATATGTACCCCAATGTTCATCGCAGCAATGGCCACAATCGCCAAACTGTGGAAAGAGCCAAGGTGCCCATCAACAGATGAATGGATAAAGAAGATGTGGTACATATATACAATGGAATACTATGCCTCCGTCAGAAAGGATGAATAT